>VZRQ01002938.1:1720286-1741099 GCA_013397975.1 Machaerirhynchus nigripectus | reverse complement strand
CAGCGCACGGCGGCCCGCGGGGGTGGCGGGGTCCGGCCCAGAGCGCAGGCCGCGGCCAGGAGCAGGCACCAGGGCCCGGCCAGCCTCATGCCGTCGGCGGGACGCGGTGGGCTGAGGGGCGCGGGCTGCCCCGACGGCTGTGGTGGCGTTCGGCCCCGGCTTGGACTGGCCTCTGACGCCCGCGCCGTCCCTCTCCAGCGCCGGCCCCGTTCCCACGGCCCTTCCCCGGACCTGCCGGAGGAAACGCGTCGAGAGCCGGGGCTGACCTCGGCATCCTCCGTTTGTTGGAGGGCCTGGGGCAAGCAGCTCCCGGCGCCGCCAGGAAGCGCTCGCCCAGCCCGGCGGGCGGGTCTCCTGCGGCGGGGGAGGACGGTGCCTGCTCCGCTGTCGGACGGGCCGGAGGGTGGCGAAGCCCAGAGCCGCAGCTGTCGGACCGGGGTCACGGGCCCTGTGTCAGGCCCATGTCCCCGAGATGCCCGGGCCCGTCTCGTTAGGTTGTTGCTTAGCGCTTTGCGGAGAAAAGCGGTGCAGCTTCAGTTACCTCTTCCTTGAAGGATGGCAGTCTCTTGGTTAGGTGAGGCTGTGCAATCAACCCCCTAGCTCTCGATACAAGGGGCGATTTAACACTCACAAAACCTGATTCAGCTCACGGTTTTCCAGCAGGCCGGCCTAAATGCATCATACGTAAGGTGACTGTGTTGACTTCAGTAGTTGTTCTTGAGTGAGTTTAACTGATCCACTGCAGCTGTTCCTCCGAATGCAGTCCCCATGTTGCCTCATTTTCACACTCCATACTGTTATTTCTGTGTGCTGTTATGTACATTCAGATACAGCACACATCTGAGTCTCTTTGCAGCTCTTTTATGTGGCATGCAACCGCAGGCATGAATGTGCATTTTGTTTTTCCGATTTTACTTTGGAAAAACCCATGTCAGTATTTTTGGTTTTGTGAATGAAAGATAATACAAATTTCTAGTATTTGAATACCATGGGGAAAAAAAAAAAGGAGAAAAAACAGAAAATAAATAATCCATCTGGAGTTTTTAAAACTTAAGGTTTCTCAGTAACTGACATCCATCTGTGTGCCAGTAGACTTGGTTTTATGGAAAATAGGTTTTCTTAACAAAACAAGAACTTGGTTTAATTCTAGATGAAATCAGATTTTTGGTTTATCAAGGTATCGAGATGCTAACAGCCACCTAAGTCAAAGTCTCCGGTGCTGTAGCAGCTGTGTATTCAGAGCTCTGCTGCCTACTGGAATTGTCACTCCTGCATTCCTTCTTCTCCATGGTGCATCAGGGCAGAGGCATTGAGCCATCTGCCTGTGTGGGTCAGCACATGGAGATTCTCACTGCCTGACTGCATTTTAAGCTGGAAAGGTGCAATTCATTTTGCATCAAGAAGCTTTATCACCTGCTATTCAGATCCATAGTTCTTCAGTGGATCTGGCTTTAAATGTACCCAAACTAAATTAATTGTTCCTTTAGCCCCCTGTTTTTCTTGATGATGTACAAAAGCTATGCTACTGCACATACTTGACAAGTTAGTATCTTGAGCCATTTTCCCCAAATCTGGTTGATAGGTTTGAGAGAGAAGAGAGGTTTCTACAGCTGTACTGTTGCTATCTTCCTGGGGAATGCTTACAAGGCTTTGCCTAATATTCCACTGTAATCCTACAGCTTCATTTTGTTTTCTCTTTCAAAATTGAGTTCATTTATTATAGCTGAATAGACACTAAAGTTTATAAATAGAAGGGATAATCTAGAAGCCCCAAAATTTTCATGCTACTCTTCAAAGCTAAGACTCTGTCCCTGAGGAGGAGAATGCAGCTCAGTCCATGAAAACATTTGCTCCCTTGCTTCTCTTCTCAGCTGTCAGCCAAGGGCATGATTTGAGCCGTCTGGGCTGGCCTCTCTACCAGGTAATTGATGGCTATTACTGGCTCATTTCACACAGGCCATGACTTTAATTTCCTAGGCTATATTTGAACCAGCAAACTGGCAAGCCAGTTTAGAAAAACAGGTTAGCCACCAGTGCCCTGGGCAGTCCAATCTCATCAGAGGAACTTGTACCACACAGAACCACAGAATCTCATCAGAGGAACTTGTACCAGTCCACGTGAGGCAACTAAACTTCTACATATAAAGAAGTCTTTATTACACAAATGTGAATGTTAAACTGATGGATGTATAAGCTCTAATGTAGCTGTTGCTTTCAAGAGTAAAAGCCTTATTTAGGTATAGTCATTCCTTAGTCTTTTTCCTGTAAAATCTTAGCCCTTGAAAAAACAGTGGCTTGCTGTAATGGTATTTTTATTAAGAGCTGTTGGGATTTTTTTATTTCATTATATGACTGTATCTATCTTATAATAATATGTACATTTTTACTAAGGAGTTGTGAGAGAAGTGGTGAATTAATAAAACTACTTTTCTCTTTTAGGGTGGATTCCTTTTGTATTTTTATAAGGTAAATTGCAACTATTCTTTTTGCAACTAACCAGGAAATATGTCATCCATATATCAGCACATACTTTGCTACTGCTAGAGCATAAGGGGGTGTATTTTCATTAGAAGTAGTCTTGTTGAGGGATTCAGTACCCTGATCTTGCTAAGAGCCATATTTTACTTCTCAGAGGTAGATGGATGGTGCAGTAAAAGATATCTGCCTTGCTTCAAAGGGGACAAGTAAAATGGTCATGTCAAACTAAAATGTGTAAAGCATAAGGAGCATACATTTGCCTTCCCCAAAGGGGATACAGGAAAATGTCTGGAAATAGATCTGTCTACCTGTTATGCCACAAAACCTGGAGACAGTATCTAACATCAGAAGCACCTATCTTTTCTGCTAGTGTAAAGGAGGACTGCTGATGTGCACCTCCATTTATCCTCTTGCCTGCAGAGGTAAAAAATCCTATTGTGGTTTGTTGCATGATACAGATTTGTTTGGGGTTGGAAACTATGGAGAGGGAGCAAGAAAGGAGGATCAGTATTCTGGAAGCACTGCCTGTTTGCACAGCTTCAGCCCTTTAGCTTGGTGCAGCCTCGTGGAGTCTATACCAGTTGGTTGTGGTCAGGCTGTACAGTCCCTATGAGCTTTCTGCTTCCCTCTGGTCCCAGCTAGGATCTCTACTGGATCCAGACATCCTTCTGCTGAATGTTTTGTGGGTAAAGTCAAAACTTACTCCCCCATCTTTCAGTGTTCTGTTAAGATATAGGTAATAATTTAAATAACCCAATGTAAACAGGTATTTTAAACAATTGCTGAATTGAAATTGTTGTCACTTGGCAGTGTGCCTCAAAAATTATGTGTTAAATCCTCCTTTTGTCACTAAGTGTTTCATGAAACAATATCTTTATTATATTGAAAAAATATATATGGTATATTATGGTATAATATATAAGTATATATATATATATATGGTTTATCAAATAAGGCAGCCCAACATTTCACATGTAACTTGTGTTTAGACAAAGTATTTTCTCACTAAATAGTTATATTATTCTTTAAGAAAATACATAAGTTTTAAAAATAAGACCCTCTTGAAGTCAATGAGAACTGTCTCCTTTCAACAGTGTGACAAGATTTCTCATTAATTTCTTTGCATTTGGTCAAACAAGTTGCAACAAGGATTAAAAATGCCAGGTGGAATCCAGCATACTTTTGTTACTTTTCCAGGGAACAGGATAGGAAATGAAAAAAAGAATTTCTGCCTTATTGTAACAAATTGCACGATCGTAAGAATTTAATTATTCATCTCTCAAAAGGGCTTTGTAGATTACAAGGTTCACTTACAGAGTTTGGAAAAGACAACCCAGCAGGGGTCATGCAAGTCCCTGTCTACTGTAATAATAATTTCCAATGACATTATCATGTAGCTATGGGACTTAGTAAGAAGGAATGATATTTAACTGCTGGTATGAACACAGTAGTATATCTGTTATGTTTATGACATGAACATAAAATATAACTAATCCTGACCTGCTAAGGGGACATTTAGTAGATGAACTGCATTGATGTGGCTGTAGCATTACCCCATATGCCTGTGTTCCCCTTAAAGCCTGATCAGTTTATATGTTCATGTTTCCATTGCTAAGTATGCAAGAAAATAATGTATTCTGTTAACACTTCCATTCATCTTTAATGAGTTATTAAGGAAGATTCCAATTCTCTAATTAGCTAAGGGAAATGAACTCCAGAACTCTCAAATTAAATACACTAAATCTTTTCCAAAAATACTGTAGAGTATAAATATTTTTTCTTCTCACATATAAGTACTCCAGCTCACTCCAGCTCACTCCCTTCCTTTTGTTGACTGGATAATTCATACTAGTTCCATTCCAGCCTCCAAATTCTTCACATGGCCGGTATTATGTAGCACTGTCTGGTTGCCTCATAGGAGCCCCTTTGTGTTGAGTGTACACTGGAGTGAGGGAGTCCACAAGAACTGGGGGCATGTATTATACTACAGGCAGGTAAAATACTCTATTTTGCAGTAAACAATGCCAAAACCAGCAAAAGCCCTGAAATGCATCATGGTATCAAACCTCCCTTCATCATCCTCTCTTTTCTTCATACATTGAGTAACAGACACCCAGCAGCAGTCAAAGCTTTGACTCGTTTGACATATCCTGTAGGTCCATATGAAATGTCTGCATGCTGCAAAATCTGAGCTTTCAATTGTGTTCTTGTGTATGCTTGTATTTCAGTGTCCGATCATGTATAGGGAGGGGAGGGGAGGGCTGATGAATCAGGACAGGGTAAGTTAAGGGAATAGAGGGCTGCAGCACAGAAAAAGATGAGTAGGCAGGAAAATAGGGAGTAGACACGAAAAGAAGAGAATAGGGAAGAAATCAAAAGAAAAGAGAGGGGAAGTGAGATCATTCACCAGTGCCGAAGTACCTACTCCGCAGAGGGAGCCGAGGGAGCCGAGGGGCCGTGTCTGTGCTGCCACTGCCCAGTGTGGCAGCACTGGTGTGTGAGCTAGTGCTGGTGACCGCAGGCGTGTTTGCACAGCTGGGCAGCCCCCATAGCAGCCTGATGCCAGGTGGTGCAGGGCTGTGAGCACAGAGCAAAGGACAATCACAGCCAGAGGAGGTTACCACAAAAAGGCAGCATGTGGGCCTTCAGGCATATTCTTTCGGGCAGCTGCAGGAGACGCACTGTTTCCTGAGAGGTGTTCACAGCCTTGAACCTGCTTTGTGGCTCAAAGAACATCCTTAAAAAGCATTTTGTGATAAATTCGACACCACCTTTATGCGATTTACTTCCTAGTCCACAGGAGTGCTATCAGTAGCCAATGTAAACCGTAAGTTTTGGAGGCCTAGAAAAGTGCTGAGTTCTGATGTCCTCTCATCTTAGAAAAAAAGAAAACAGAAAAGAAGAGTGAGAGACTAATTCAGATTTACCCCCAATCCTATTACAGGTTTCTAGTATTTTATCAGATTTTGACCTAAATAAAAGCATTTTTTGAAAATCAGTGAATTTCCATTTGAAGTGAGAAACACCCACATTTTTAGTAACTTCCTATAGTATTGTAATTCTACAACAAACTTCTAGGACTGGCAGGCTTTTGGGGATGAGACAAAATTTCCTAGGGAAATAAAGTAAAATAGAAGGAAATCTATTGGTAAAGAGTTGATTTCACTTCCTGGCCTTTTGCCCAGACTGACCATTTCAGAGAGAGTCTTGTAGTATTTGCTTGAAAATGGGTAAGGGATACAGACTAGTAAGAATAAAAGCAAGAAGGAGCAGCTGTGAGATGGAGAGGCAGCAGATGCTTGTCTACACAAGCAGCTAATTCAAAATGAAAAAAATAAAAGGAAGGAAGAAAATTCTGAGCCTAGTGAAATAATTGTTGTCATGGAGATTATGGGAGGTAAACATACCTTTTATGGAAATATTTATTGCCATTGTTTTTGTGAGACTAGACAGACTAAAAAGGCTTTAGTTCACTTTACTGATGCATTTCCCTCCTTTCCCTTTTTAAATAATGGCAATTCTTAAAGCATTTCCTTCTCAAGAAAGTCTGTTTTAAATGTTCCTCATTGTTTGCTTGCAAGACATAGAAGCAGAATATCTGTATACTGTTGAAGGGAGAGAAGAGGATCTTGCTGTATTGCACATGGTTTTTTTCCTTTCCTGTTTATCATGGTAAAAAGGCCAACAATGCTGTCCTTTGCACTTGTGTGTTTAATGTGTGTTCAGCGGTACTTATTCTTGCTATCCTAAATCGTTCTATACTCATCACATGGTACCTAGGAGCCTGAAATTCTACAGGAAATAAAGACAAGGGAGTTCTTTATATGCTCTGGAAGAACTCCAATTTGAATGCAGAAAGGCTCAAGAAAAAAAGTTATTGTCTGACTTTGGACTTCCCCCCCACCAGGATGTGGAGTATTTAGGACTGGGATGTTACTCTGTGTCTAATTAAAACACAAAAATTAAATTCATATCTTGGCTTTATTTTCTAGAAATGATTCATGGTCCAAGTAGTGGATGTGTCTTACCTGAATTTCTTTCATGTGAAGGTTAAAATCCTAGCAGCTCTGACAGTTTTTCCCAATTTAAATTAAACAAATATCTCTGTTATGACATATGAGAATGTTTTTTAAAGATTAAGGTTTATCAACACTAAAAGCATCAAAGAAAGCTCATTTCAGAACACAGTCACATATTCCATACATTAGCAATTACACATTCACAAGGTAGACTTGATCTATGTTTTCATCCGCAAGCAGGTTCTGTTATTTTAATATAGTTTTTAAATTTTTGTATTATGGTTGTGTGCCAGGCCGTGGTTTGACTGAGTTATTATTTCCATTAGATTATATCATACAGTAGCAGCAAAGATACAGTCCTTTTACCGCAGATATTAATACCTCAGGGCTGCAGAAAACATGTGAACCCCCTGTGTCTCCTATTGATCTGTGCAGACTGAGTCCCACCTGAGCCTGTCATTAATCTCCTCTGTGGTGGGTGTGTGTTTGTGAAAGGAAAAGTGCTCATCTGCAAATTGTGTACCCAGTGGGTTTGTGTGTGCCCATTCTGCCCATATCTAGATGCTTGTGGTTATTCTTCCCCTAATATTCTGGGAACCCTTGAGAAATATATGCATTTATTCACACGATAAAATAAAGCCCTAACTACCGTTCAGTTGAAGATAAAAAAACAACCCTAGTATCCATATAATCATATCTAAAACAAGCCATGAATAATAGGATGTGAAAACAAAAAGTGGCCTCATTTCCTGGCGTCATTTAGAGTGATGCCAGCCAGAGGCTGCCCTTGAAGATCACCAGGGTTCAGGGACTGTCCACAAAGGGAGGGACTGTTATCACTGCTCTGCTGGTTTCAGATTTCAGCCATCATACACTTTGTCTATTTTTATGTGGTATGCAAACGCAGTGACAGTAATGTGTGCTTGGTGCTCATGGGACACACTGTAATGTGAGGGGAGAGGTTAGGGTCTGCAGAAGTCTGATTTAGGTACCGATGAGCTCTACCAACAGGCCAAGTTCCCCCGGGAGGTTGGTTCACATTCAGCAGCATTTTCCCAGGTAAGGCACAAACGAGCGGTGAAATGTTGCATGTTGTTGCTTTAACTGCCCATTACTCCGGACAACAGATAGCCTGCAATCCAGCTGCACCACTTGGCACTTGGGTTCAAAGGGCCTTGGTTTCATATTAGTTGAATAGAGAAGGTCAGTAAGAGGTGAGAGACAATTGAATGTGGATAAATAATACAGGAATGAGAGCTGCAAGTGTTTGACTCATCTCTGCTGATGTGATATTGATGTGAACTAGAAATGTCAAACCCTTCTCTGCCCAGAGGTTTAGAAATGCTTCTGATGTGTGTCAGTAAGAGATAAGAATCAGACCAAGAATATATTAACAGATACCACAGGGAATAAAGCATAAACAACCCAAGAACAATAGTTCCTGTGTGTCAGCTACAAATAAGGTGTTCTTATTTGGCAGAGCACGTTCTGCTTATGCCTGATCCTTCAGGGCAGTCTGGGCATGCCAAAGACACTTCTGGGAGGAGAGGTCAGGTGCAAGGAGACTGCATAAGGGTGAGGTGGCAGGCTCATGGGACTGCAGCTGTGCCCTCACATGGAGGGGTGGAGAAAAGGATTGAAGTCAATGGATTTTCTCTACACTGAATTTCCACCCCATGTATTTTCTGACTGGCCTTCATGTTTTACCCTGAGAGCACCCAACTGGATTCATAACGGATTTTAGGAATCATGCTACAACTTCCAATTAAGGAATAGATCTTCAAAGCCTCTGCTATGCCATGATGTAACCCTCTAGAGGCACTTCCCAACACACTAATTTTCCTTCCTGTAAATTATTTTACATTTTTCCCATTAGACACGTGTGTGCAGCTTGACTTTACACTTGACAAGAATTGTCCCTTCTGTATTAGGCTTATTCTTTGATCTCAGATGAATAAAATCAGCTTAATTCGCCTAATGCATAAAGCCTTGCACAAAATGCAGTCAGATCGCAAAAGGACCGAGAAAGGAAATCCTGTAGCCTGAAGGTTAAGGCATTTTTCATGACAAAGCAGAGTTACTTCTGCTGGAGTGATTATTTCTGTATTTTATATCTACTGAAAAAAAAAAATGGTCAGGAGAGGCAGATGCAGAAACCCAACTAAGATTGACTGATCTTCTCCTCAAGCACAGGGTTTTGCTTCACATCCCTGCTCCACAGTCTGACAGAAGAAGGATTTGAACATACATCTCTGACATTCAAGTAAGCATATTAATCACTGAGCTGTCTTACTTTTTTCCTTTTTCTTATTTAGAGAGACTGACTGCATACCAGTTTTCTGATGTATTGGAAAGCAACCAACAGGGATTTGGACTAAACAAACCTCTTTTCCTTCCTTCTTCCCTGACAGGAAGGGTGTCAGTACGTCTCCATCTTCAAACAAGCTAGGGACATGGGACGTTTGACACAGATTGTTCCTTTGAAGTCAATACTAAATTGAGGCCTGTCTGCAATGTTCAATTTGTATTCCAAAGGAAAGAGCTCTTACAGAACTATCTAGAGAAACATTGCTTTTGCTGAAATGTTCTCTGTTAGTCTCTTGCTACATCAGGACCAAGGTGGCAATGTTTGCTGCTATAAAACCAGTGAGAATTATCCAATTTTAAATGTATTGGTTTTAGTCTTACCCATGCTTTGCACTGGTGTACAAAAAAAAGGGCTTTTTATTCTTCAGCATTTAAATATTAAAGAAAAAAAAAGTAAAAAATTACTTACTTCAATAATTCCCAAAGAGTTTCCATGTCAGTGTAAGAAAACTTAGGGGAATGAACGTACTTAATCTTAGCTAAAGTCTCAACACTATGTTTTAATAAAGATTCCCAAGTAATTGTGAATTCAAGTCACTGCTCACAATGGGTAACATTTCCAGGGAAACAGGAATGGGGCTGGGTCAGTGTTTTTGATTAAGCCAGACTCTTTTGGTGGGAGAGAAGCAAGGGAGCAAGAAGATGAGATAAACCTTCAGACTCTGGATCCTCTTGCCAGACTGGTCGTATTAGTCACTACAGGGAGAATTTATCCTGTCCTTCTGACACAGTAAAGATTAGCTTACTGGTTTAATTATAATTGGTTATGCAACATACACAGGTTTTTTTTTCTTGTTTGGTTTTTTGTTTGTTTTGAGTTTTTTGTTTTGTTGAGGGCTTTGTTTTGGTGTTTGGGTTTTTTTTTGTTTGTTTGTTTTTGTTAGGTTGTTTTTCTTTTTGTTTTTAATATGAAGCGACTATGCCATAAGCACAAGAAAAGTCTGTAACAGACACTGGATTTTCAGTTTCTCTCAGGAAAATAAACAGGATTACTGAATCTTAAAATAATTCAATTTGTTTCTTTCTAGGTCAAGCAAATGTTATGTGAAACACCCTTCCTTGAAAAGTAGGCTTTATGTAGACCTTTAACTTCAGATTTTAAATTTAGACTTGTATAGTCACACATATTAATACATTAATCTATGCAAGGCAGTTCAGAGGTGTGCTTGAATGCATTCATTGCTGATATGCTGGATTTATGGCAACTGGACCAGAGGTCTGTGAAACTTTGCTCTTGTCATTCCCAGCAGGATTGAAATGCTTCTGCTGTTCAGTAGTCTTGTATGCTTGTCACCATTAATGTTCCCTCTAATTTATTTCTCTGTGTGTGACAAATGACCTCCTGAATACCAATGTGAAACTCATAGCCTTAGTTCACACAATGCTAGAAATGCGACAGCAAAATAAATGAATGTGTGATCCTCTCTCTTCTTTTGATATTCTGGGGCTCACTCAGTTCGTGGTGTAAGTTTCTACAGATTTATGGCTTCTTCATCATGTTAGAAAGTAAAAATAAGTTATTTTGCAGTGCATTGCGTGCAGACCCCCAAATTACACAGTGTCCAAGGAAACACAGCTGTATCACTGATAGACATCTCTTGTGCAAAAACCTTGAGCAGACTGAAAACGCACTCTCCTAGCCAAGTCTTCACTTTGAGGTCTGTCATTCCAGTAATAGGTAGAGAGAGAGAGAAGAGAGAGGCATTCAGAGTATTCGGAATCGTCCTTTATGTGGCTGGGACCAGTAGTGTGCCTGCTCGGGAGGAAAATCCCCAAGAGAAGCAGTTTGCCAGTCAGCAGCTACCTCTGTGCTCCAGAGCTGTGGGCAAAAGAAGGAGGCTGATGGAAGTGGCTGTGAGGGCACCGGAGCATCTGGAAGACATGAGACACATCTCAGCATACCCTGTCCCAGTCCCTATGTTTGCAAGTTAAACTTTTGCAGATGGACTTAGAGGACTCCTGAACTTGTGTTGACCAAGGTGTTACCACCCTCCCTGCGCATCCTCCCTTTTGCTCACTGCCGGGGGGCTATAAGCTCAGGGGCTGCCACAAATCATGGGGTGCTGGTCATACCCCTGCCACATCCAGATTTCCTGGGCATTACAGTGGTCACTAGTAAACCTGTTTGTGGCTACAGCTGTACCTGACTCAGACTGCTTGCTTTCATGGCTCCTCTGTTAGGCACAGCTGCCTGCTCAGAGAGTGGAACCCCATGGCTGTGTCAAGCAGCTACATGCTGTGTGTAATACATCTCAAATAGTTAGGCACGCAAGCACAAAATCAAACTTTCCAGGAGTAAAATTTTATTGCTCCAGTGATGACATTAAGTGAGCAGGCTTGGGTGGAATGGCTTAATTCTGAAGCCTGAATGAAGAAAAACAAATATTTTGGAGCCATGTACCATTCTTTTGCTATAGTGCCATGTTTTCTAAGGTGACTTATTTGAGCCCAGTTTGTACTCCAGGGTGTGGTTTCTAGAATATTGTGATGACCGACCCTTAAGGGGAAGGAACTTCTCTGGGCCTCTACAGTTATCCTTACTGTGCATAAGCAATAGATTCTCTGTCTGAATTCGCAGGGTCTCCCTGCATATAGATTGTGCCACTTAAAACAACAACCCTCTGTGTCTGAAAAGCAAGGGGCTGACTGAGCGGGGATTCTGGAAAAACAATACTTGAACATGGAACTAAAGTGGTTTACCTAAGTGTGTGGCCTTAAGAACACCTGTGCAAATATGCATACATGGAAAAGAAAATCCTTACTCCCATTAAAAGCAGTGGGAATTTTACTACTAGATTCAGAAAGGCTTGAATGCCATCTAGGGCATATTGGAAAGTATAAATTAGTGGTTTCTGGAAAAGACATTGAAATGGAAATGTCAAAATTTCCTTCAAAAAGAGAAAACAGCATTTTTATTTTAGAAGAATGCATTTGAAAAAAAAATCTCTTAAATGGACATTTTCATGTTACTACCCACATCAGAAATGAAAAGTGGCTATTATCCAGTGACATAGAAGTAGCTTACTGAAATTACTGAGGCTTTAGTGTTCCAGCTTGGCTGACACTAAGTGTGGTGTCTGTTCTTTAGATAAAAAGATTTGATATGGCTGCATAGAGTAACAGGCAACTTTCTTATTATCTTCAGATTATGAGCATATGCAGTTTATAAGCATTAAAAAACCCCTATCTATACAGTCTGTAGAGAGACTCTTACACAGTATTGATGATAGCCTAAGAATCTTCTGCTTCATTGCCCTAATGTCATAATTCTTAAATTGGGTAGTCTCAGGATGTCCCGCCTATGTCCAGGCAGGAAATTGAGCTTAATTCTCATTCCTGCAGTTATCTGCCTGATAATGGCTGGATGAGCATGGAGCACTATGCACTGCAGTTACCTGTGATGTGGAAGTTCTGCTGAAAAAAGCATGCAGTTATTTTCCCAGCACTATCTGCTTGGCACATACCTTCAAAAAGAAATTATAAAGAGAGGAGATAGACAAGAATTGCATTTATTGTTCTTGATTTTATGTATATCAGCCCTTGGCAGGACTAAATGACAGTGAAATCAACAGTCGTAAACAGAGCAAGAACAAAGGTTCATGGTATAAGCTGTTTCATTTGTTCTGTTTGCAGTTCTTGTGAACACAAAATTAAAACACTAAGCAGCTGTTATCTCCTGTTTGTGGCTTAGAGCAAAAGCCCAGCAAACCCCAGAATTTTGCATAGTTCCACATCAAAATCATGATTCAAGCCTGTCCTGTTCAAAAAAAACTTCACTCCTTCCTCAAAATATTGATGCAAATGGGGCAAATTTTACTTCTGGGTTTTCTGTTGACTTTATCGTTTGGGTGTATTGATAGCACCATGAACATTTTTGGTTATCTCCTCTTTCCCTAGCACAGTCTGAAACCCTCAGCAGAATTCTCATGGGCAAATAATAGTATTCCCCTTGAGGAACACGTTCTATTTGCAACCATGTTCTCCATTTGTCATTCTATTTAAGTTGAAACAACAGAATTGCTGTCTAGCTTTCTTCATAGTCTTGAAAAGGACTGTGAATAATTCACAAACCTATTGAGTCCTAAGGCAGCTGTACTGATGGTCTGTGAGGGGTCAGAGAGAAAGCCATACCTTGCTTTATATGCTTAGAAAGCAAACCCAAGAGTCAGTCAGGGGGAAATCATTGTTTTAGCATGGTCATGTTGAAAGTTGCTTAAGAGTACCTGTTGAGGTTGAGTCTAAACACAGACATGTGGTAAATGTTCCTCTAGAAAGTGCTGGTGAAAGCTTTAACCAGTAGATCTGCAATCCTTATTCAGCTGGTCCTCTCAGTCTGTGCCCTTCAGAGCCGAGGTTCTGCAGGTATCTAATAGTTTATTGCCAGGTGATGGTCCAAACCCAGTTTCCTAAACTGTTTCAAATTCTTTTAAAAATACAGTGAAGGAAAATACTGCTTTTTAATGTTAAAATTCAAAAGGCATTATCAGAGAGAGAGGAGACTGAGACTTCTGTTGCCTTAGTAGAGATGCATTGTAATAGAACAGAATTCTGAATGCCAAGTTTAAGTGACTCAAATACCAATACCAACAGATTTCTCCAGAGATCATAGGCAGATATATTAGCTAAAACGCTGCTTCTGGAAGATGCTGAATTTCCCTCAACTCCCTTTGAACTCAGTGGGAAAGATAAGGGTGTCCAGGGCAGGAGAAATTATAAAGGTATTGGATAATGGCGTTTATCATCTTGCTTCCTAAAATGCCCTTTGGGTTTCTTTTTGTCTCTCATCACTTCTAGATTAAAGCTCAGGGAGAGGGTAGAATATTAAAATATCATCCAATTTATAATTGCTTACTAAAGTCAATTCACAGATGACCTTGAAAAAAATTAATCTAGCAAGCTTATAAAAGAGGATGACTCAGTCATTCTGATTAACATCAGGGCAGGTGATGGAACAGCAATGTGGTGGGAGTGAAAGATGATAGAGGAGATTGAAGCACCCAATATATGAAAGGATTTCTTTAGGAATTTCCTCTTCCCTTGCATCCTGACAAAAATCCACAGATTCAAGTTGACGGTATAAATATATTATAAATTCAGTATCTGGTCAACAGCTTTTGCTACATGTAAAACAGGCAATTTAAAATTCTGCCAAAGTATTATTTGCTCAGATTTTTCCACATTAGAAGGAAACTCTTTCTATAAAAATGTAAACCAAATTCATAAATGTTCAAGAATCTAGAATTTATTTCTAAGTTTATTTTCCTTGTCTTTCAGAGCAAAATTCTGTTGTCACTTTATCTTGGGCAAAGACTCTGAGGAATAACAGCCAGGTGGTGGATGGTGAGAGAAAGGGATTTTCTCAATATTGTTAAAAGCAGGATGAAACTGCATGTCCTTAAATGATTAAAACTATTCTTAAAATATGGAACTTCAGGGTTTTTCTTCTAATCAGGCAGTTCTGCATCTTCAAAAGCTTCTTTGCTGTGTATCTGGAAGGGACTAACATTCGTGGGTTTGTACGGTCTAGAAGTTTAGACACTTAAATGGATGGAAAGGAGAGAGAAAAATCTGAAACCAGCTTTATAGGCTGAAAGGTAGTCTTGAGGGAGCTGAAGACTGAGGGGAGCTGGGGTGGCCAGCTGTTACAGAATAGCTGTAGTGCAGATGCCCCGGCAACCTTAGTCGGACACTTTTAAACTTTCTTACACTGAGTGACTTCCTGAAAAAACTTTTTAAATAAACAGGGGAAACTTCAGCTGACATGACATGGCTGTGCTCTGATTTCGTGTATTTGCCAGGTGACTGCAGATGGGAAGTTTTTCCAATTCTGAGTCCTACAGCTCCTTACTAGTGGTCCCCAAGGGCAAGAGGACAGCTGTGCTGAAACCCTTAGAAGGGGTTAGAAGCTACATACTGAGATTTACCTTCAGGGCAAAACCTTGAAAGTTTATTGCTGACTTCCATAACCTTCATGTCAGATGTAAAAATCCAGTGCTGTATAACAATAAAATCAAAGAACTTGAGCAGTAGGCACACACCTTTTTAAAATGAACAAAACACTGCACTAAACATACAATTTCTTCCTCAAGGTATGATGAGTGACAAATGATTGTTATGTTTCTTAATGTACTCCTGGAGGCTTTCCCATTAAATATGTAAAATCCAAACAGAACTGACAGTAGTCTTCCAGAAGTGAAAACTTTGTTTCAAATCAGAAACAGTATACCTGCTCCAGTGAATTTAAACCTAGCTTTAATCCTCCATGGTCAGACAAAATGTCTATATAGATACTAGAGAGGGAGAGGCACAGGGAATTAGACCTGTGCCTGAAACATCTGAAGAGAAAATAATTTGTAGGTGATGGTGTGTCCAACACTCTAGGCAAAGTTTTTGTCAGATAGAGCTGTGAATGCATAAATATGGGTGACTGAGGAAAAGGTTTTAGTCCTGAAATAGTGCCACTTTCGCTTAAAATTTTTATGTCAATATTGTCCCTAATTAACAGGAATCATTATAAAAACAAAAGTAACACAGCCAAACATCCGACTACTGTAATTCTCTATGACTTTCTCAACTGTTAGTTATTAATGTTTATTTAATTACAGCAGTGCATACAGTTGTTATGAAGCTTAACTTGTTTTGCTCTTTACAGGTGCAGCAATCCTTCTCAAATTAGTAGACTGAATATGAAAACACAGTGTTTAATATTAGATTTGATGCTGTTTTGGGGTTTTTGTAGTTGATGACCATAAAAGAGTTCTGCCTTTGGATTTTGCAGAAATTGTTTGTTATTCCATATTTTTAGCTAACGTAATATTTGAGAGTGAGCCATTTCATTTTGCTCTGTGTTAGTTAATGATGTGGTTTAATGCTGTGGTTTTAATTTGAGAAAAGATACGCAACTGGACAATCTTGTCAAATGTATTACTTAAGCAGGCAGATAGTGGAAATTAACTTTATGATTAATAACTCATTACTGTTCTCATATCCTTCAAAATCAATTCACTTGGAATTGTTTACTTTCATTAGATACAATCATTGCATTTAAGTACACAGACCTACACATTCAGAAGAGCCCAAGCAATTTTTGCTATGTTACTTTAATTACGCGGTAAATAGTAAAAGCGATTTATTACTAGGACAGATACATCACACTCATTTGAATATAAGTCACATCCACTCCCTTAAACTCTTTTTCTTTTGCTTTCAGAGAAGGGAACCCAGAAACACGTATTAACTTGTTCAATATCCTATTGCCAACGGCAGCCTACACCAAATGCTTCCAAGGGGCAAAAAAGACCCTTCAATTAAAGGCTAGTGAATTTACTGCAGAGATTTCTGCAGAGCCTACCTGCTTGGACTATATGATGTGAGATTCGACTCAATTATCTCTTAGAGGTGTCTTCCAGTGCAAACCTTTCTATGATTCTATGAAAATAGGGAAAGATAATATCTTCAGACACCATTTCCTTCAAATCTGGACAGTTTACTTCTTCTTAGACTTTTGGACCATTCCAGAACAATCCAATACTCAATATTTCACATTTATTCATACCTCACTAAGGCTCTGTCCACTGGGGATTTGGGACATCGTAACAGTTACAGCTCTTTTTAAGTTTCATACTTGTACAGTACAAAGGAAAGTGGAAAGCAAAACTAAGATTTAATTGTGCCATTGCCTGAGGCATTAAGGAATTTTGTTAATAACCAATTCATCATGCTATAGTGGTACAGCTGGGGGATAAGGCTCTTCTTCACACCAGTGATAAGTCTGTCTTTCTTCTCATGCTTGACAAGCTTAGAAACAAGCACTAATGCAAAATTTCAGAAGTGTCAGTTCAGTTGCTTTGAGGTAACAAACATGAAAAGTACAGTTTGAGAAGCTTAAAGAAAGATCAGCTGAAGTTTCTGACTAGCTGCTCTGAGGAGAGCTTAAACTCACAGAAAGGTTTGCAATGGTCTGGTCAGATCAGGGAAACACAGCAGCGTCTCTTCAGTGTTATATTATTTTGTATAAGAACTTGTCAATTTGAATGTCTAACCCACAGTCACCCTGTGTCTGTACTTTCAGCTTATAGTCTCAGGAAAACTGTTACAGTTCACATTTCACTGAGTCATTGACAGTTCCCTCTACACAACAGGGGTGCTTAGGAGCAGATAAGCATGCAGTGCTTTAGGAAGTATATGTCATTAAGATCTAATTATGATGTTACCACAGGTACATTATCAAAATTGCTTTATAACAGTCCAAACACACTAGAACAAGAGCTGCTCTGGAGGTTGGTTGGTGGGGCCAAGGTAGGCACCAGGCTCTGCTCCCTGGCACAGCTTCCTGCCCAGTGGATTGTGCCACCTGTGCTTGGCTTCACAGGCAGCTTTCCCTTCCTCCCACACCTCCCACCACCCCAGCACACCCTGCCCAAGTTGGTTGCTGTGAGTCCATTGTACATCTTTCTCTGTCTCCCTCTGGAATCCTGAGTGAGCACATGAAGGAAAGGGGACCTGCTAGACCTCACAGCCTGTAATTTTATTGCTGCTTTTGCTATTGCTTTTCTTTTCCTAATGCCATGTGATAAGGTTGAGAAACCAGGAGGAAGGACACATTGTAGGTTTCATTAATACTTTCCCTTTGGAAAGCTGGATATCAACTCTTGCTTACATTTCAGGCTCCATTTCTGTTCAGGTACAGCAGGATCCCAAAGGGTTTGGGCAGAAGTGATCTTTTTCAGCAGTTTCAATGTCACAGACTCAGACTATTGCAATGTTGCTCCTTTTATCTGAGAACAAACATCTTGTCTTTGCTTGTGAAATACGGCTGGGCTCTGTTACAAGCTCAGTGTGCTGCTTAGAGATGCCTCACCAAGGTTTACTCGCAGGTCTTCTGTTGTTTCCGGTGC
This sequence comes from Machaerirhynchus nigripectus, assembly GCA_013397975.1. Lineage (NCBI taxonomy): Eukaryota > Metazoa > Chordata > Aves > Passeriformes > Dicruridae > Machaerirhynchus > Machaerirhynchus nigripectus. The sequence continues at coordinate 1,723,338 of VZRQ01002938.1, read as the reverse complement.
TGCTGAATAATTCTCCCTGTTTCTCTAATTTCTTATCTATGGATGAGCTTCTTGGTGAACAAGAAAATGTGGTGCTGTCTAAAGCTCTGAAACTGCCAGGAGAGAAACACCCTAAATTCTTAATAAATCATCACTCCAACAAATGCTGAGATTGCCTATACACTGTAGGACCAGAGATTAGCACATGGCTAGCTCCATGTTACTCACTAGGCAGTTTTAGACATGCTGCTGTTCTAAATCCAATTTTTTTTCTTGAGCTGCATCAGCAGCATCCGTAGCCCTGGCAGGAGGCTTTCATTTCCCTGGTGGAGGTCACTGCCCTTGACCTTATCCTGAAATCAGGCTCCTGGGAGACAGGTGATTACTTTTCTGGTCCTTGCCTAAAATAAATATTTCAATGTTTTAGCAAATGGCTGTTTAATGTAAAATTCAAACACATTTAGAAAGAAGTGCCCAATGCTATTCCTTTTCTAATAAATATCTGAACTTCCAGAATGGTGCCTTGTGGTCAGCTCTTGAATGTTGTCTTCCTCTTTAGTTCTTTGAGTTCTGCAGGGAGGGTATATCAGCTTCAACTGAAAGCAGCAAAAGCACTTTTTTATGTTTTGCTTAATTGGAAGCCAGATGGTTATGAATTCTCTGCTGGGAGAGAGACAATAATGAGTGCCCTCCTGAGGGGGAACTGAGCTGATTCCTTTTCCCTGGATGACACAGTGAGTTGGTCGCACAGGGCCTCCTGTGGCACCATTTGTGGCACAAGCTGAAGCACGTTTTTGATTCTTGTCTTCAGATCAAATACTTAAGTGATATAAGCAAAATGATATATAGGTGATAGGCTCTATAGTATTTTAACACACTGCAACAAATCTCTTTATGATCATAATTTTTGTAAAAAATTGAGTGAAATCAGAACTGAACATGTAATTTTTCAAGTTTGTATCTTCAAATAGCATTCAAATATTTCACGTGGATTATCTGATCTCAAATCTGTTCGTGGTGATTAATAAAATGTGATCACAGGCATGAACTGTTTTCAAACTGCTGTTTACACTTGCTCATTTGACAGATTTTCTGAGCAAGAGGGTATGAGAACACTGCCACTTGTTTGTGCTAAAAATGTCAGAGTTTACATTATGTTAAACATTCTTGCTATAGCACAAACAATTTATAACATCATGTCCTTTTTACTCAGTAAATGCAATCTACTAATATTGTTTTGCAGTAAGTATTTCAAATTCCTTTGCTGTATTATTAAGTGCAGGAATATTTATAAAAGCAATCATCATTATAACACATTTAATTTAAGAAAAACTAGACATTTTTAACAGCTGCTCTTTTACTCTGTGATTAGACTACATATAATTCTTAGGTAAAATTAATAAGGCAGAATTGCAATGTTCAGAACTTGACACCATTCAAGCCTCAGCACATCCTTTTCTCTGCTGGTTTTAGGGACAAGGTATGTTGAAAAAAAATGAGGAATGAAGTCATCCTCCTTTTTTTCCTCCTTCTCACAAGACATCTTTGAACTCTTGGGCAGACCACCCAGATCCCAGCCCAGAGATGTGCAGAACAGTTTTGGGTTGTAGTGTTATGTAAAGGGTACTTCTGTGGGATTAAGAACTGAAAACAGGTTTCTTAATTGTCCTGTGCTGGTTAGCAGCTGATGAAAATCCTCTTTGCACAGGACTGGCAGGATGATAATTCCAGCTCAGAGAGTCCTGGAGCCAGCGTATAACCTTTCAGTAAACTCTTTCCCCCTGAAGTGACTGGAATCACAACATTTGCAAGCAGAAGAGGGGGAAGGCAAAGAAAATAGTAAAGACTTCAAACATATCTGATTTAAAACCCAGAAGTGCATTTGCCTAGAAATAACAATAACAACAACAACAATGGGACTTGAACTCAACTACCAGGATTGTATAAAGATGAACAATATGGCTGTGGTATCAAGGGTGCCAGCTAGCAATAACACTCACCACTTCCATGCTCTGAATACAAATGAGTATTTCCTGTACTGTTGTCATTACAGATCTCTTTTTTGTTTCAGGTATTACTTTCCCAAGCTCAGATATATTCTTAATTAAAATCAGGCAGAAAAATCTCCAAGGGCAACCTATAACAAAGACCCAGAACAAATAATAAAGGCTTTGAGAAGTGTAGCACTGAAGATTTTTCCGGTAGGTTTAGTTCAAGGGACTAATCAGCTGTTAAAGACAGAAGACTGTAGCTTAAGTCTTTTAGTCTCATAAACCGAGTATCTTCAGAGCTTTACCATGGAATTAATTTGGCTTTACTGGTTTTGCTTCAGCCAAATTACCAGTGAAATTAACCGCCCTTACAGATGAGTCCCCACCGATTACAGAATTTTGCCAGATGTCTGTCAGCTACAAGCTACTGCAGGTCAATAAATACTCAGTATTACAAAATAACTTTTAGCTGGCTTTATCACTTTAATCTGTCAGACCAATACTCACTTCATCACTTTGTGAAAAGTCAACTGAGGAGCCTTTCATTTATATTTGTTTTTAGAGCTTGACCTTGTGGAGTGCCAAATACCATCAGCTCCCAGGAAAGTCCTCATGAATTAAGTCACTTTTTGCCCTTCAAGACTAGCTCCTAAATTGAGTTATTAGCTGTACAGTCATGGGCTACCTTACTTTGCTACCTGAAACAAGCTGCAAGAACAAGTTACTTGCCTTGAATCGGTATTTCAGCCCAGGCGGGTTTAAGAAATCAGTCAGGGGACAAACTCGTGGGGCACTGAGCCCTTCTGCTGATGCTGACCTGGCTGGCTCTAGAGCTGCTCAGCCCTCCACTCTCTGGCTCACCACTAACTGGATTCAGCCTTCAAGGGTCGGCAGCTGCCATTGCCTTCAAGGTTAAGAGCCTTAAATTGCTGCTGAAACGTAAAAAAGCTGTCAGCCTTTGTCTCCCCATGCAATTGTAATGCAGCAGTTCTTGCCATAGAAGTCATGAGTAGATCAGTCATGATTTTTCTCAACATTGTCTTCAAATGCCCTTGAAGACTTGCCAGTAAAGGCGGGGGGGG
>VZRQ01002938.1:1677292-1720275 GCA_013397975.1 Machaerirhynchus nigripectus | reverse complement strand
GGGGCGACAGCCAGGGTGAGGAGGCTAGGGAAGAATTCAGTGATGAACAGAAGGAAAATATGGGAATAGGGGTTTTTTGTGGTTAAGGGAAAAGTAAGTAGCAATAATTTTACTAAACTGGCGAACAATTATGAGATTAATTCACTCATAATATCCTGGTGGATGGGAAGCCTCTGACACAGTTGATACCTTAACAGTAAGAAGATGTGAGTCTTAATGAAACATATAATAATGTAAATTTTTTCTTGATTGATTTCCCTTTCAAATTCATAGGTGAATTATGAATGGCCTAGATCATAATCACATAGAAAAGAGGGAATGAGCCTCCTCCCAAGAATCTTACTTGCATGGGCTGTGTAGGGTTTACTGCTGTTGCCTAAATGTAAGCGGCACTCAAGACATCCCAGGGGTATCTGAGACATCTACCTGCAGATACAACACAGGAGCTAGGAAATATTTGAAGAGACAATTTACTGCCAGATATCTGTCTGAAATGTTTACATTTCACTATAAGAATGCAGCCAGAAAGCAATGGGCTATGGTGGAGCTGGCCTCAGCCAAAAGCACATCATTTGGGATAAAAAAATGACACAGGTATGCAGCAACTGTCGACTCCTGGACCTTCCTATTTCTTCCAGTATTTATTCCGAAATGTTACTTTTATTGCCCCAAGAAACTTAAATATGTGTATGAGAGAACATGTAACCAATGGCAAGGGAGGACTTTTTGTTACTGTAGTTTGATTTCCCCTGTGCTGGATGCTTTGATGTACCACGATTCCAGCTGTGGTGGGTTGAGAGTGACTGGCTGCCAGACCCCTTTAAAGCCACTATCTCTGTTTTCCTCCTCAGCAGGACAAAGGAATAATGCGATGAAAAAGCTTGTGAGCTAAGATAAAAACAGGGAGATCACTCAGCAATTACCATCATGGGCAAAACAGGCTCAACTGGGGGAAGATTAATTTAATTTACTGCCAATGAGAAGCAGAGCAAGATAGTGAGACACAAAGACAAAACTAAAAGACAAAACTAAACCCGCCTTTCCCCACCTCCCCTTTTTCTCAGGCTCAACTTAACTCCTTTGTTTGTGACTCTTCTTGCTTCTCCCTCCTGCAAGTGGAACAGCTTTTGAGGAATGGGGGCTGCAGGCAGCTTATAACACTTTGTCTCTGCTGCCCTTCGTTCTCTTAATTTCCCCCAGCTCCAGCATGGGGGATGCAGTCCTTCATAAACTGCTCCAGTGTGGAAGCAGGAATCACCTTTGTGGCCTAGAAGGTTGTTTCTCTCACATTTTTATCATTCTGTTCGCACAGCTGCTGTGAAGTGGTTTTCACCCTTTTAATATTTTTTTTCACAGAGGTGCCACCAGCCTGACTGAGCTTTGTGGAGCCAAGGGTCTGTTTTGAAGTCAGCAGGAGCTGGTTCTGCCTGGGATGGGGCAGACAGCCCCTGGTCCATTCTCACAGAGGCTACCCCTACAGTCCCTCCTACCCCCTACTCCTTACCCGCCCCCAGTATAACCTTGCCATGGAACCTGCTTCATCAGCATCCCCCTTAAGGAGTCCCAATGCTGTGTAAAACTCAGAGATAAGGACATGGTTGAGCCCAGCTAGTCAGGATTATTGTGACAGTATCTGCTTTGCTTGAAGTTCCAGTGAAAAACCTAAATGCACCCAAACCACGCAACATACAACACAAAAAGACCATGATTTAAGGTCCCTGAATAACTGAATTCTTTTCCAAACTTTTAGCTCACCCTGGAAAGAACATGTTCAGAAATATCTGTCAAACTGAAAACACTTCCCTTAAGTGATAATAACTGGATTAGAACTTTGTGTAATGAAAACTTGAACAAGTATTCAATTAATGAAATAATTTGTTACTCTGTTAATCTTCCCTTTTACCTTTAAAATGTTAAGCAGCAACTTATATGTTTTCTCAGTTACAAATCTGCCTTTTTCTCCTCATAGTCCACCTTCACTACGACATGTGAAGGTGTCAAAAGAAAACTGTTGTCCAAAGAAACTAGTGAAATAATTAAAAAGTATTCTATAGTGTTTCCCACATATTTAGATCCTCACCAAGGATCTGTTAATGGAAGTTATTCTGAATAATTGGGGTCTAGAAGACAATTTTTGTCTATCTGAAGGAGTCACTTTACAATTAAACTCACAGCTGGTTGCTCCAGTTTTTGCCTTTCCCTGGGCTTAGAATTAAAAGCCAAACATGGTTAGAGGGGAAAAAAGGGTTTTACCTTAGTATTTATTTAAGGATCCTTTGGTGCATCCTCCGAAAAATGCACAATGCACAAACAATGCCCACTGCCCGAACAGTGCACCCGGGTGCACACACAAAGGGTCCCCAGTCAGCCCCCCCATGATGATTTGCATATAAAATTATAGACATTTCAAATTAGCATATCTATCAAAGGTTCCCCAGTGGAGGAGGCTCAAGAGAAGCCCCCATCTTGAGGAACCTTCCCCCTGGACGGGTCTATCTTAGTTTACAGAATATGTTCTGGAGAGGACCTTGGTGTCTGGGGCTTTCTGACCCCCAGCTGCGAGGCTTCCAAGATGTTTGGTCTCTTGGCTTAACAGAACTTTGGGTCTAAGCTGGTTATCAGACTTAGGGAATTACAAGTATGTGGGCTAGAAGCACTAAGGATACATGAAAGCTGTATGAAAGAGTATATGAAAAGGGAATATAAGAGGGGTATATGAAAAAGTAAAAATTATCATGGCATCACAGTAGGTCCTTGCAGTCTTCTGGCTGTACACTGGCTCCTCTCCAATGTCTTGTCTCTGTGATGCAGAAGGCTGCTGAGTGGTGCAAAGGAGAGACAATGTTTCCTGCCTCATTTCCTTGTGTTGAGCTTTTACAGAGGGACAAAACCTAAAAAACTTGTCTCTGCCAGTAGGAAGATGTTGAAGGAGTCTCAAGGTGTAAAACCAGGTTTGAACTTTTCTGTTATTCAGAGCAGTTACAAGTATCTCTCATCATTAGCATAATAATAATAATAGAAGCTTAATTATCTCAACACTTCTGCCAAATGTGAGGGGAATTAGGTGGTGGGTTCAGAAGTTTCTGGCAGAGATGTTCTCTTAGGCTGCTAATGGGACTGCATGGAAAATGACACTCTTGGCTATTTCAACTACATTTCTAAGTATGACTTTTATGTAAAGTAATTTGCTATAAATTTAGCAGTGTGACCTACAAGACAGGGCTTTGGACTGGGCTTAGAACTGGAGTCTGTTTCCAGTTCTGTTGCAGATCTGCATAGTGACTATAGCAAAAACTTTGGGTTTCTCAGTTTCTACATCTGTTGAAAATGTTTAGAGAAGATCACTTTCGAGTCGTACTTTGAATTCTGACTTCAAATGTGTAGTGCTATTGAGGACCTTAGACTTATTATTATAGGGAGGATAGCAGGCAAACCAATCTGTTTGCTTCTGAGTTTGAGAAGGTCTGAGTTACAGCAGGCCTCATTTATGTTGTAACAGAGGCTAGTCACTAGAAAAGGACTACAGCATTTTTACTCTTTATTAATGTCAACCTAAGATAAAGGCCTTTTCTACGCTGTTGTCACAAGCGCTGCATTATTGCAGAAATATGTAGAATTTATTTCATAGCCACGGCAGTCTTCTTCCAAAGTACAATTTTTGTTGCCCAAATCAAAGAGAATGTAATTTAAATAAGAAATAACAAGTTTTGTCTAAACGTGAGGTTTTACTTTCTGTAAAACAGTAAAAATATAGGAAAAAGGTACACACATAAAACATTTAATTGTTTCAAAGTCTCAGTAGCTTATCAGACTTGTTTTCCTTTCAGGTTCTCCCTATTTCTATTAAATTGTTTAATATTATTTGCTTAATGCCTTCAACACAGTACTGAAAACAACCCTGCACTGTCAAAATGGCAGATGGCCAGAAACCAGACAGCTTTCCATGAATACCTGTAATTCTGTGCCATATGCACTCTTGATAAGGAAGGTAAGTTTTTAATATGAGTGCTGAAAAATCAAACACATGTACTGATGTCTAAACTGCCCTAAGGACAGGAATAATACTTGTATCATGTTCTTTAGGCTGAGTTCTATGGCAAGATTTTAAAAGCCATTTGTTTAAACCTGTATTTTTGAAGATCATTGTCTTGGGGTATGTCTGACTTTTTCACATTGACCTCTTATCACATCCTGCCTAGTTGTTGAAAATTTCTGGAGACAACTGTCTTGTGATATTAAATATAAATGCCCAGATAGATCCACCTGGGTTCCAGTGTATAACCTAAGTGAAACAAAACCCCAGAAGACAAAGTGCCTGTTTCAATCTGCTGATGCCATGGTTATTGACATATATTACTGCTACATAAATGCATCTTACTGGGCATGAAACCTAACATTTTCCAAGGACTCTTTTTTGCATTGTGCAGAATAAGATGGCTCCCAAACATTCACACATTGGTGGATTCTTTTCCCATCAGCAAGAGAGGGACATTTGTGTGATTTCTCTTATTTGGAAGTGACTGTCCAGGTTAGGTGAAACAAAATAATTTTTAGTGGTCACAAGGACGTGTTTTAGCAGCAGTTACTCTTAAAATGGGAATCTGTTTTGGTGACACAAGCTTCTCTGTTACAGATATTCTTCAAATTGACTTGATCTTGGAAAAGTCTTGCTAAGTGCCATTTCTAATCATGCAGACATATTTTAAACTTATAGATGTAGACATGCATTCATATATGGATAAATTGCCTGGTCCTTGTGCACATGTGGTTTTGCTCACCTTTGTTAGGAGACACTGAGAGAAACTGATCTGGAGCAGCTCCATGGTCAAGCCTCGTTGGTCAAGCCAGTAGCATGTATTCCTTGTGGGCACACCTGATACCCATATATAAGCATGGATAGCCACACAAATTAACACAGACAGAAACACTCATGCAAACACAGGCTGCCTAATCAAAGATGTTCTGTACAGGAAGAGATAAACAACACTCTAGGTGCTCAAGACAACAAAGAATTTGCTATACCTTTACAATGAAACAATTTGTAGTAATTTAGATGTGAACTTTTAGAAAATAATTTAATATTCTGCATTTTTACAAGGTTAATTTTTTTCATGGCTTCTTGATCACACAGATATCTAATCAACATCCAGATTTAGCTTTTGAAAGCATTTACCTGCCCTCTGGTTTCCTTCAATGTTATTACAGTGTGTAGTTTAAATCTTCTTTAATCTACTTCAATTCTGGCAGATTGATTAATAAACATTAATTATAAAGGTGCTGAGTAGACATCATGAAAGAAGATGAAGAGAAGGTAATGGCTGGGGAAGGAAAGATAAACTGTAATGATATTTCTAGTCTGAAATGTCACTCTGTGTGAGTATGTCTTTATGTTCCCTGTTATGCCAAGTCTAGCAAGCAATCACACGTAACTAAACCCTGACTTCTGCTGCCACACAGCTGGAGCTTCCTCTCACACATTTGCATCCCCATCTCAGTCTGTACTCTCCCCTGTGACAGAGTTTTACAGACCTTGTCCATCACGGGTTTGCCATCTGGTTGTATCTTGCACTCAGCAAAGCCCTGCTCATGAGCACACTCACCTGCTGCACCCCTGAGCTTGGATTTTTCTCCTTACCTGGTACACTGGCTGCATCCTTGAGCTCATAAGGCAGCACAGCATTGCTTCCTGCATCCGAGAGGATGTGATCTGAGCAGCCTTTGTGCCAGACCCTGGCAGTGAGAATGGGCCTTGGTGGGAACAAACTGCTCTATCCATTTTTGTTTTCTTCTCTATGAGTTTTTTGACTCTTGGTTGAATAAAATTAAAAACAAGAAAGTCTGCTTAACTAAACATAAAACCCACAAAACCCATCAGTTTGTGCCCCTGAGAGCTCAAGGGATAGTGTCAGCCGTGGAGAGTGATGAGATAGAGCAGGGTCTGCTGTTTTGGCAGGGAAAGCCAAGGAGAGCACAGAAACTTATGGAAGAGGAGAAACTTATTTTCCAAGTCAGAAAATGGAAATAAGGATAATATATTCTGGGAATAGAAGTGGAGAATAAAATTCCTGCTAATAGATCATATTCATTCTGGAAGATGTATTTAGATCTGCTGAAAAGTGGTAACAAGTGTTTATGGGTACAAATTGTGATTAGAAAAAGCATGTCCCTAATTTTTCTTACTTGATAAATCAAACTAACACAGCATCCATACTTATTCATTGACAATATGATTGTGTGGATGGGCTGGTGGATTAACTTACTGTTGTTCTGACAAACCAATTAAAATAGTTCTATATTATTATATTGTATTAGATATAATTTTATATAATATAAATTATATTAGATATAAAATTATATATAATTTTATAATATATTATAAAATTCATCTCACATCTCACTGTGAGAGACTAATAACTCCAACTTTGGAAGCAAAATCCTGTGCTTTCTGTTTCTGCTATGATGACTGCCAGCTGGTTTCCATGTTTCTATGGTCACGGTTCCTTTATTACACCAAACACACCCTTCTCTTTGCTATGTGAAGCCATTAAATTGTTTTTCTAAAGTCTCACTGAGCAGAGTGATACCAGTCACTGAGAAAGGCAGATCTTTCACCAGGCACAATTTTTACCATAAAGACCTACTTGGCTCTGGTAGTGGAACAGGCTTAGGAAATCCAGATTCTTCTCTTGCTCCTGTCAGGGGTTTCTTCCGTTGTGTTGGGCAAGTGGCTTAGGCCAAGAGTTAAAAACATGGCTTCCATTTATGTCTTAACTTGAAAAATTTTTAACTGGTTTTCCAAGAAAAGGAGCTAAGGATATGTAGGAGGCACCAAATAATTTTTAAATGCTATATTTTTCCTTCCCATCCTCTCTTTTTTGTTGTTTTAATTTCAATGCCGCAGTTATTAGCATTTGCAATGAATGAAGTAGCTATAAGAGCTGAGAATCCAAAGTTAAAAAACAAATCTCTTTCAGAAAGCTGTGATTTAAACCCTTAAGCTTGGTGTTCTCAGTGTTCATTAGTCACTTTTGGACGTCTTAGTATTCATCTTGCTGGGTGTCAGCAGGACAGGCATAGTACAAATATATTTGCATCTGACAGAGGTGTGCCACAGAAGGACTTGGAATGAAACAGACCCCTGAACCTCAGAGATGACTAAGTGGCAAAAGCTTTTGTCATCTGTCAGTGAAGGCTTTGCTGCAGGGTCATTATCTTTCCTTTTTATATCACATGCCCTACACATTTTAGAAACAGACTTCACTGTATTTTAATGTCTTCTAATTTGTTTATTATGTTATGAAAGGACATAAATTTAGATAGCTGCCATGACTGATTGCATTTTCTGTGTTATGTGTTAGTGTTTTACTTTTGTGTTTTCAATTTCATGGTGGATTAGAATATATTTCTAGTTCACTAGCAGGAATTGGCATCTGTTCAATAAACTATCCCAAATATATTCCTTCTTATGGAGGTGATGTTCTAACAATTCCTTCCATTTTCAAAGCTATTTTGAGGCATTCAAAGTCAGCTTTATTAAGCTGATAGATCAAGACTGGGGATTTAGGCACAGAAAAGTTCAGCACTGCTGAACCTAACATATGTGTCTAGCCCTCATAGTGGCATTTATACTGCTGAATTTTGTGTCTAGGCATAGTATTTCATAAGGCTCTTAGCTCCTGCTGGCTTCATCCCAAAAACCAGAACTTCTGGAAGACAGTTTTTGTTCTCCCTAGACCTCATTCTATTGTACTCACGGATACAATTCTGTGAAAAAGCTTCTAGTCTTCATGAAATATTTCTTTCGCATTCTGACTAAATCTAGATTAATCCAAGAGGGACTGTAAGAAATTCAGTCCTATACTTTACCTGACGGAAAATGACTAATGATTATTCGGAAGTTATGGCATTTAAATATTGATAGTCTTCCTTTAAACCTCTTTCATTTCATTATTGGATATTTGATTGGTTTTACTTTGTATAAATATGCAAGCAACTTGCACCTAGTTATGCACTTGTCACTGAACTCCCACTTACAGTTTTCCACACTGCTATTATGGATAAGCATGAATTAAAATTATTTAGCCGTGTTGGATCAACTGGTTTTGGCTGAAAATTCTTCATATTGAGAAACACTGATGTAACAATAATAATGATGATAATGGTAATAATAATAATAACAATAACAAAAAACCAAAATTAATAATAAAAAAATAACAATAATAGCAAGAAGAAGAAGAAGAAAAAGAAGTAGTAATATTCTAAATAAATAAGAGTAAATTAATAATGCAAACTACTGATGAAAGCTAGTAGCATCTATTCCAGGTATTACATCCACATATCCATTGTTTTGGAAGGAAGCTGTGATGGCAGGGTTTCATGTGAGCCTTTAAAATACTGGCATTGAAAATGGAAATGACAAAAGCACCGCTGGCTAGACCTCTGACTAGGAGTTGGAAAAGGATTATCAAAAGGCAGGAACTGTGAGAAAGCACAAAAATGTTTTTGAATGAGGAAGTATGATAATAGCACAATAATTATTCCATAAATTTAACTATATTTTATAATACTAATATATTTTTATAAGCAGTAGGCAAAACAGTAACAACATCCTCCGCATGGTAAAGACATTAATTAAGTGTGTTAAGTGCAGAGGAGGGCCACCAAGATGGTTGGAGGAATGGAGCAACTTTCCTACGAGGAAAGGCTGAGAGAAATGAGATTGTTTACCCTGGAGAAGAGAAGGCTTCCAGGTGACCATATTGCAGCCTTTCAGTACCTAAAGGAGGACTGCAAGAAGTCTGGAGGGGAACAGTTCACAAAGGCTTGTGACAACATAACAGGAGGTAATGTCTTCAAACTGAGAGTTAGGATTAGGTTAGCTATTAGGAAGAAATTCTTTGCTGTAAGGTTGGCAAGGCACAGGAACAGGTTTCCTGGAGTAGTTGTGGATGTTCTTTCCCTGGAAATGTTCAAGGCCAGGCTGGATAGAGCTCTGAGTAACCTGATCAAGCAGAAGGTGTCCCTGTCCACAATAGGGAGGGTTGGAAGTAGATGATCTTTAAGGTCCCTCCCAACCCAAACCATTCTATGATTCTATAATAGAGAATGCAATTCCAGTTAACCTGAAAAGCACATGAAAGCAAGAGATTGTGTCTGAATTTGTTCTTTAATGAGTCTTCATTGAATATGAAAATATGTGAAGACACAAATGGTACTCAGAGTCAAAAAGAATGCCTCAAAAGGCACTGCAGTAAAGTATGAATAGCTAACACATGTAATGTTAAGAAATAATAAAGCCAGAGATTATTTAACTTGTGATCCAAAAGCCATTGTGCTCTTTAAGAAGAAAGAATTGCAGAACTCAGGGGACTGTGAATTAGCTGAGACTTGATAGAGTACAAAAATATTTCTACTCCTGCCTAACCCTGCTCAGTGTACAGCAGTGGGAGAGCTGACATCTCAGCCAACATGCTGAGCAGTTGAAGCTGAGTTCCCTGAATGGGAAAGGGAATCTCCTGAAATGTGAATGATGTTTAATATACTCTATCTGTGAAGAAACCATATATCCATTAATAACTCAAAACTCTCTATGCATCTTTCAATATTTATTTTGGGAACTTTCACTAGGATTACTGCAAGATGTAACTTTTGGGTAAGGTGTATTTATTACAAGTTTGTGAGTGGTCTGATATCCCTCTGTAACTTATGTATGTCAGAGCCACAGGAAACCTGTGTATGTGGTTGTGCATAGCATGGGAGTTATTGCTTCCCTCCCATTTTATATTTCTCAACACAAAAAATATAAGTTCCATTGCACCCTAGTACTTTATTTAAACTATGTTTCCCATAACAGCAACAACTAGCAGTTTGTACCGAAGAGCTTGCAGTGTATTAGATAATTAGCAATGTGGCTTTTTTGGCTTTTCAGCCTTTTTAGAGCAAAGATGTAGAAGCACTCTTGAAAATATTTTCATGAGCCCAACCTTTGTTTCAGAATTTGGATTGCCAAGAGCGGGGCAACAACTACTCCCATGGCATTTTCTGATTTCTCTTTTTGGTTGGCATTGGCAAGTTCAGAAATATAAATAGTATACTTCTGCATGTTCTTCATGATGAGACATGATGTAGCACTTCAGGGGAGGTGGTTCCCCACATGCTAAGGTCAGTGCCTTTTGAAACATTCTGCAGATTTCATCTCAGCTGTGCACCTGAGCTTTCCTCTCATAGAAAGCAGGGTGGAGGAGCAACTGTGTGTAGCTGTGCGTTGTTCTGAGGTGGAGGTGGGAAGCCATCTGACCTACAAGCAAACCCACTCAGAAACTGTCCAGGTTCCATGAGCTGATGTTGTTCCTTTAACTGAAGTGTATTGGAGCAAAGAGGTGATAATAAAATCATGTAAACCCAGAAATCATAAAGCACTGGGGGGTAAAGAAGAAATAAAACAAACTCAGAGGGATCTACGAGAAAGAACTATCAAAATGCAAAATGAGCTTCATTCAGTATGTAAATCAATCTGAATCTGCACTTGGTTTCTGTCTACAGCAGTCTGTAATTAGAACTGTGCTGACTACTGTTTGTTGCTGGCACAGGAGCCAAGAGAAAATCTACTTAATTGCCTAACATTGCAAAAGCCTTATGGCTCAGGGAAGAGTTTCATTTAATGAATCAAATTCTGAACATGGCCCACTGATGCTCCAGGAGCTTTTATACATTGAATTTTTCATGCTAGAACATTTCTGATTATCCCAAAATCCAGCTGAAGGTTTGAGAAGGGATATTATTAAGTTAAAAGTTTGAGCCTGTCTGTCTCAAATTAGAGAAAAAGGTACTTACTAATGTAGTGAATGTATTTGGTATATATCAGTTCAGTTTCTTATAAATCTCCATAATAGTGTAATAGTATATCTTTTGGGCCATGGATGCCATTACTGGTTAACATTTAAAAGCACCTTCTAAAATATAATTTACAAGATATGTGGCCTTTAAAGACATTTTCAGCTGAAGGTCTTCTCTGATAGCTGCTAGTCACTTGCATATCCTTGGCTTAAAATATGTCTGGCAGGTTACAGTGGAACAGTTTATGGTAAGTCAGCACATCACTTTAAAGAAGTTACTTAGGTTTGCTTTTTCTTTTAAATTAACCCAGTCTAATAAAGACTGTTGTCTTTAGGGACAGAAGAGGTCTGAATTACCTAAAAAAATGAAAATATTCAGATCACACAGAGATACAGAAATTAACTATAAAGGACATGAAAAGTGATGATGTCACACAGCTGGACTGTCACATAAATAGCTTTAGGAAGAGATCTTGAGTCTTTAGAAAGATGTACAATATTTATAACACAGAACACTGTCAGGAAGATATCAGGCAGCCCAGATTTTACCAGAATGTGAGTTAAATATTGATGAACCAGATTGCAACCATTCTTTAATACTCAAAGCCATGTAATGGCCAGTGTACTAACATGTTGCCCAGCTTAGTTAGCTAATGAATTAAATCAGTTAATGTCCTAAATAGCTTGCTGGATGTATTTTATTTACTAAGTATGCTTACAGTTGTTTCCTGATTTGATTCTCTTCAACATTTCTTAGTGAGTTTTAGCTTCCCTAAATGAGCTTCAGGAAATGAAGACTAAGAGTTAATTATTGTGGCGAGGCTGTTATCCAAGTTGCAAAAAAATTTCTTACCTACTGTCACAAGTTTGACACCTGGGTTTATACCCTGGAATTTAAAATATAAGTAAATAAAACATTTTAAAAAATTAAAAATATGAAGATAAAAATGTACATCAAAACAAAATATGGTATAACATAAAAGAAATTTTTTAAATTAAAAAAAAATTCCCATCTAACAGGCAATCTCTTAGGGACAAATTCATATGACCTAAATTCTACCAAAACCTGTCTAATATGGCATCTGCTTTTGACTGGCTCTTCTTTTGAGAAGCCTAACCATTAAAAAATTGTAGCTAATCTCAACAAAATCTTCCTAGAAAAACAAACATCAATAAGCCAGTGTTTTGGCAACTGGCTTTCAGTCTTTTATTTTTTAAACAATTTCCATCCCTCCTAATCAGTAAGTTTTTGACTTTTTTGGCAAGTTTTTCAATCTGAACTGCCAGAAGTGCAGGGTTCTATGAGGTGACGCTGTAGGTGACAAAATCCAGGAAAAATTCCCCCTCTCTTGCTAGGGCTCTTCCTGTGAGAAACAGGTGGCACTGGGGTGGTCCTTGAAGCCTCACAGTGAATCATTCTGTTGCAATAAGATTTAGAAAAGCAGCATATAACCTGATGTGACTGCATGCTGCTAATGATTCATTTCTTCTCTTAGGATAATAAAACATTTTAATTATCATAAAATATCCCCCCATCTTATAACAGAGACGTAACATTCACTGCACAACTGTCTATAGATTTCTTCCACAAACATTTACAATAGTGAAGGTGAATCAACAGCACTTTTTTCAGACGGAAATCAATTCTGTGAGAAGCAAAATGCACAACTTCTATTGATTTCAATACAAACTGGATATTCTCTTTTTTCACAGAATTACATGTAATAAGTGGGTATGTGACATCTCACAGATGCTGTTATTAGTCTGTGAATGGCTTCAGTAGAAAAACTGACCTTTACTAACACTGAATTGCTCTAAAATACATTTTAAACATTGACAGTATGAGTTTAAAGTCTTCTCTGCAACAATCAAATGCCTTCAAACATTCCCTTATTCTGCAATCCCAGCAGCTCATAGTGTAATTGCATTCAGACATATTGATGCACCTCTAATCATACTGATTTTCCTCAGTTTTACTGACCACAGTGGTATGATGTCCTTTGTGCACAGCTCTCTGTCTTTTGATAATTTTTCTTCTTTCTCTCTTAAATATATGATTGTTAGCATCATTTTTCTAGCCCTTTCCCATTTGCCCATAGAGTGAGTCACACTTAGAGGGGATCTTTCCAACATTCCTCTAAATGCTTTTGCCAAGACTGCAAGTGTAGGGGATTCACAAAGTAATTTTACTTTCTTCCCTTGAGACCAGATGCATGAGACACTCTAATCTTTGCTTCTTCTGAAGCAATATATAACTTACAGCTATACTGTTACATGCAATTTTCCCACTATCCAGTGACATGAATAATTCATAGCACAATGAGAATGCCATGGCACAAACCCTGCAGTGAGTCCATGATGCTTGCCATGCCTATGTAATTAATCTTGGACATCCTGTTATGACTGTAGTATAAATTGCTCAGCTACATAAGATACCAGTAACTCTTACAGGCAAACCTTTATTGTCATTTGCAAAGAACTCCGGATATTTTTTTTTAGATAAATGAAAATTTCACCCAACTTCATTTCGTTTTGTAGAATGTGCAAACCTGTAACCGTCCCTGACTCACCTTGTCTTAATACTCGATCTAGAGATCCTGAAAATGAGCCATTAACATAACAAGTCTGAAAACATCCACAGTTTTCATAGTTTGGCACAATTGCGAAAGAAGCTAACAGAAAAAAAGTATTTGAATTCCATTCTGCCAGAATGCTAATGGCAATTACTGTACCTGTCTATTAAGAGTTAGTTTAGTTTTCATGCATGGAATCTTCCTTGGGTACACAAATAGGGATAGGTGAACTAACTGGCACAGAAGCTTTGAAAAAACCAAACCAGTTTTTTAGATCACCTCAGATAAACTTGTTGAGACAAAACAATGGTTTGAATTATATTTGGAAACATTTGGGCATTACTTATTCATATCCCGAGAATTCAAGGGTAAGTCTGCTCTTTTATTCAAGCAAAATGATCAGATATATTTACCTAACCAGTGAAACGCTCTCCTCCTGTTACCGTGCCAGAAAGGAGAACAAAACTGTCCTTCTGTGTCTTAACCTTGAGGGCTCTGTCACACAGCTGTGCAGAGGCCTGTGTCATGTTAAACAATTACCTCCACTCTACCTGTGTGGTATTGGTTTTTGTGAGCCTGCAGATGAAATGCTTACCTGTTTCAGAATACAGTTCTAAGGTACTAGGAAGATTTGAGGTAAATACCAATTTTATACACACCCCTGAGACGTCTATACATACCTCTGAGCAAGGTATGGCATTTAAATTGGACCAGCTTGGGATTTGAGTGAATGACTGCTTGAAGTGGGTTGATGGATAAGCTTTTAGGCCAATGGCGCTTCTTGTAATTTGCATATTTAAACTGATGCCCGAAAGATAGGCTGGAAATAAATCCCCATAGACCGATGTCTATAGAGCAGGTATTTGTTTATTGCAGCGCTGGTGGTGAGGGGGATTTTTCCTCCTAACTCAACCACCCTTGTCAAGTGCTGTGGTACATTTATACAGTAAATTATGCCAAATGTTGCATATGTCATTACAGCATCATCACATACGCGCCGGAACTAATTTACATAACATGATCTCATGGTTATTAGATCATTCTTTGCACTGCGCATGCACTTCCCCAATTCGGGGGTCTTCGGGGGTCTTTGATGAAGGCTTCTAAAGTCTTCTTCACACTTGAACTTTTCAACTTTGTCTTCGAGGCATGCGCAGTTGTGACAGCCTTCAGTCTATCTGGTCTTAACCGGCCTAAAGTCTGGGTTTTGTGGATAATTGGCTTGGCTTGCCAATTTCTCATTAGTACTACACTTACTTATCTCTAAAACACACCTGGTAAGTTTTTATCTCTTTTCTTTTTCTCTATTCTGCGTACAAGCAACTAGTTAACTATATACTAGCCATTACATTGTATAAGAAGTTATTCGTAGTAGATTATAGGGATAATAAAAGTAATGATTTGGGTTATATTAATATTAAGGTTACATAGATATCTTATATCTCAAGCTGTGTAAGCACCTTGTTGTTGTGACCTGAGTTACATAGACATCAAAACAGACACAGAAGTGCGGGATCTTCCTTTTGTTCCGGCTCTCCTGCTGGGAGGTGGGGGATGCCTCTGGGCCTCTGAGCCCCGGCTGGGCCTGGGCCAGGCTCTTTCCCCCCTCCCCGCTCCCCGTCCTCTCCCAGCATGGCAGTGGCAGGCAAACGCCGCTGGTGCAAAGCCGTCCTGGCTCCACCATGCAGCCAGGATCAGCCTGAAACACAGCGCGGCCCAGGGAAGATCTGAAGTTGCTCTGGCCCCGCGCAGAGCCAGCGGGAGCAGGCGGAGCCCCTCCACAGCCAGCACAGCTCGCGCCGAACTGAAAAACAAACATCATATGCAGCCGGCGAGGCCGCCTTTGCTTCCAAGTCAGTGAGAAAGAAAAGGAAGACAAGTCACATGAAGGACAAGAACATGGTGACTCCAAGGTCAGAAAGAAAGAGGAAGTCACATGGAACGGAGCCAAGATGGCGGCAGGAAAAAGAGGGTGGAGGCGCCTTCGGCACAGATCTTAAAANAGGCTATATAGCTGTGAAGAGACTTTTAGAGATTTGGAAGCAGAGAGCCTTTGTGTTTAGGCTGAAATAATTCATCTCTAAAAAGACTAATAACCCCATGTGATGGCCCATGACTGGCAGTGTGAAGAGACTGTGAGATTTCATGGGAGAGGGTTTTTTTTTCACTTCAGTAGATTGTTTCTGGGGGGACTACTGGGTTGTGAAAAATTCCACGGCATAGCAGAAGAAAAACCTTTTCCCTAAGCATAGGAAAGAGACTTTTAGGAACTATAACACTGACCAATTCTCATGTTTTGTTATCCTTTGTGCGAGTTGAGTTAAAAAGGGGAAGTGCTGGAAGAAAAGGAGAGGGTTTTGCTTTAATTTCTTATTATTTCTTTTTTACTTTTAATTCTTTTAGTAATAAACTTTCTTTATATTCTTTAAAGTTTTGAGCCTTCTTTCCTTTTCTCCTAATCCTTGTCTCACAGAAGAAAATGAGTAAATAATGAATGCGAACTAAACCACTACACTGCCACAACTCAAGCACACCTCTGAAGCATAAATCTTTCTTTTGATAGTACCAATTCACTGTCAACCAACCTTGATAGAATTTCATAACTGTTTTCTTGCTAGATTAGCTACTGGTAGAGAAAGGTAACAAGAACTCTATTTCTCATCCATTTCCTTCCCCTATAGTCCTACTTTCAGTCGCTTAGACACTATAGGTGTATGCCCATATCATGTAAGAAAACTAGTTTATTATTTTGTACAAACAGTACACTCATGTTCACTCTACAACACTGTAAGCCCTGAAAACTTTTGTCTGTCAGCTGTTAAAGCTGCCTGCACACTTCAGATGGGAAGCAAGCCAGTCTTGCTCCTGTATGTCTAGAGTCAATTTCCAGTCTCACAGTTTGTTTATAACCCAGCCAGAGTCATGTCAGCAGCTAAGGTAACAGCAATCTCTGATGCTGATGATGCTGCTTCAAATTTTTGAAAATGAGCTGCATTGACTTTCTAATCTGTGTAAACAAGTGAAAAAAAGCAGCTGAAGAATAATTCTATCCCTTGCTCCATTTGCAGATGAATAAATCAAGCCGCAAATAACCAATATCATTCTTATGATGTTCTGCAGCAGAACCTTCTTACATAAAAAAGCACAAAGCTCTTGCATCAATTAAAAAGAAGAAAAAAATAAAAGCTAGTAATTCTAGGCTGAAAGTAATTGAAAACCCGGTGAGAAGTATATTGGACTAAATACTACAAACAAGCTCTCAATAGCAGATAAACCTTCATCACACTGTGTTTTAGGAAAAGTATTTTTTGCTTTACATATTGTGCTTCATTTTTAAAAGTAGATGATTACTATAGAGGAGACATGCAGGTTCAGAAGCGCTAATGATTCATGCAACATTCAGCCCATCAGTAGCTATCTTGCTCTCTAATGGGCCTTTAAAAACCACTTCTTTTATTTCAGATAGAAATGGTGAATACTCTCCTGCAGAACACATACTGACAAAAAAAGGAATGCATTGTACCAGACTGGCAAAATGGTTTGGGTCTCTGAACTAGTATGTCCTGTGTGATAATCTGCAGTACGGCAGGAAAGAACTCATTCTGATAATTGCTGAACATAGAACCACGGAACCATGGAATGATAGAATGGTTTGGGTTGGAAGGGACCTTAAAGATCATCTACTTCCAACCCCCCCTGTTGTGGACAGGGACACCTTCTGCTTGACCAGGTTACTCACAGCCCTATCCAGCCTGGCCTTGAACATTTCCAGAGAAGGGACATCCACAACTCTGGGTAACCTGTTACAGTGCTTTGCCGACCTCACAGCAACTATTTTCATCCTAATGGCTAACCTAATCCTAACTCTCAGTTTGAAGACATTACCTCCTGTTATATCGTCACAAGCCTTTGTGAACTGTTCCCCTCCAGACTTCGTGCAGTCCTCCTTTAGGTACTGAAAGGCTGCAATATGGTCACCTGGAAACCTTCTCTTCTCCAGGGTAAACAATCTCAATTCTCTCAGCCTTTCCTCACAGGAGAGGTCTTCCCTCCTTGTAATCATCTTGGTGTCCCTCCTTTGGACCTGCTCCAATAGGTCCCTGTTCCTCCTGTGCTGAGGACCCCAGAGCTAGATGTGGCACTGCAGATGGGGTCTCATCAGCGCAGAGCAGAGCAGAGGAATCCCCTCCCTCGCCCTGCTGGCCACACTTCTTTTGATGCAGCCCAGGGCAAGTTTGGCTTTTTGGGCTATGAATGCTTATGTCTGGCTTGTGTCCAGCCTGTTGTCCACCAGCACCCGCAAGTCCTTCTGGGCAGGGCTGCTCGCCATCTGTACATCCCCAGCTTGTGTTGATACCAGGGTTGCCCCAGCCCAGGTGCAGTACCTTGCACTTGACCTTATTAAACCTCATGAGGTTTCCATGTGTTCACGTCTCAAGATCCCTCTGGATGCCTTATTTCTGACAAAGTTATAGTGAGGTCTTAAACAGAGTTGTGTACTACCTGCTTGTGTGGCTGAGCACTCAGCCATACAAATAGCATTACTGGAGCCAAGAAATCTCCTCCCAGGGATCAGCCTTCACACAGCTGAATGATGACTCTTTATCTGGCTCAGGAGTATTAGAGTTGTTTCTATTTGCTCTTTTGTTTGAGATTGAAAGAAGTCATCTCTTGTTTATTCTGAATCTGTTCCCTGTCTAAGGAGAAATGTCCTTCCAAGAAGATGATGTCATAGGAGGGTTTATTCTTTGTATGTGATTTATTGCATTTATGTCAGGTTGTTGTATGATTATCTTGGGAACACTGCAAAATTTTCACACACAATTACATTTCTGTAGTGTTCTGTATCAAGAATTAATTAGTTAAATGGAACAAGATGTATATATTTTCCCTCAAAAATATGTACTCTATTCCACCAGCTGTAAGCCCCTCCATTTGCTTTCAGAAAAAGCAGACAGGGTGGGGAAGGACGGAAAAGCAGTGCATTCAGTGACTGATCCTAGAGCAGGCTTGTAATCCTGCTTGCCTTTCTGCCTCAACTCTAGTAGTCTGGAAGCTCTTTGGAGCTAGCACTTCTTTTTCTATAACATAATTGATTATTGGTGAAAAAGCAGAGTTGGGATCTGAGTTAGAGACCAGAGAGAGGAAAGGATGCAGTGGGAAAGTTTGGATTCTCTAAACTGAATCTGAAGTCAGACAGGTTCATCACTCGTGAAATAGCTTTTATGTTCAAGAGGAAATGTAAAAAAGAATAGATACAGTAATAATTCCTAAATTAATTCTTTAAACTTTGAAAGCATACAGTAAGAGGAAGGTAACACTGTGACTTCTGTGTAACATTAGCTATTTTATTATTCTTCAAATTCGGATAAGGCTAAAGAAAAACAATAAAGTTAGGTGAGGATTGCCCTTGTTTTATTTTTTGCCAAGGAAAAGCAAATTCCAAGCAAAATTTAAATGCTGTTTTCACCCCATGGAGTCCAATTATATTCAAGTATTAAAGATGATTAATAGCATTGCAAGTCGAAATTAGGATAAATTAAACTGTAAATCATTAAATAGTAATGAAAACAGTAATGAAATAAAATCAAGCCTATTTGCTTAAGTCAGTGCTAGCTAAAAATGTATCTGAGTGTGCTCTGCCAAATACTAATTAAATCAAATCAATTGTGTGCTACTCTCTACATTTGTCTTTGTTTACAGTGTACTAAGCTATATGGTTAAAGAGAAAAAAAAAAGCATTTCAGTTAACACTGGACATGCAAGGGGGGCGCTCTGAATGTTCAGTTAGTGCTGCAAGGGGATTAACAGCAATGAGAGTTGATGACTTTGACAGTGGGTGGTACAAAGAACAAAAATTATTGCCAGCATTTCATAAACTCAGCATTTCCCATGTACAACTACTGGACAAGTTTAACAGGAGTGTTTTCTTGCATAATAATTGATTTACTTTACATACATAAAGCATTATAATTTTACTCTTTTCTCCATCATACCTTTGGTATTAGGCTTGAACTGAGCACATGACATGAACAGGATGAGTGTTTTTTGGTAAGTTATGATAGAGCAAAAGGGATGCCTTCCAGTTGCTGAAATGTTTTCTTTCTGGCAGTGTCAGACATACACCTACATATTACTATCATCCCAGTCCTTGGCAGAATTCCTGGGTCCATTCTGTTTACAAGTGTCATTCCTGTTTTACTGAAAGTAATTTGTGCTAAGGATGGCTTTAACAACATAAAATCATGAAAATTATTTCAGTCATCCTTTTCCTAATTTCCCCCCTCCCCAAATATTCAGTATATTGGTATAGCTTTTACTATTAAATACTTGCTTTTGTATCAAAACTGCGTTAGGAAGTTTATGTCCATTCTGTCTTTGCCATCGTCCTGTAAGGGACTTTTAAACCCAGATCCTCTATTAGGAGTTTCTAGATATACACTACCACACCCCCTTGGAAGCTGAAAGTTGAGCCAATATTATGCTAATTTAAAGTTTCTTGTAGCCTCCCCCAAGAAGAGTTGTCAGTTGGCATCTCAGAGTAACATGACCAAACTGTTCTCCTCTCACATCATTATGTTCTGATACCCAAATATATGACAATGTTATCTTACTACTTGACAGTAACAAATTAACACCTGGGCTTTGGGTATGCCTCCTTCCGTGTCCTCTGTACTCCCCTGACTCCTTGGAGCTGTTCCACATTGTATAAATATTGGATACTTCATGGAGGCAAGCCTCCCAAGACTCATTTTGCAGTCAATGCAGTATGGGATGGCAGGTTATAGGCACAGCTGTGAATCCATCCCACAAGGTCTTTCAGTGCCCTGGAGTCCTACCTACAAACCCATTCGTTACTCATTAGTCCTTACTCTTCCCTTTACTCTCAGACAGTGTTGTGAGCTTGGGTAGGGGTTTTGTTGTTGTTTATTTTTTTGTTTGTATTTTTTTTCTTTCAAGGCTGATATATTTCCTGATTAAGTTTTTGGTTTTATGAAGCATCACTTTTCAAGAAAGAAAGAAAGAAAGAAAAATTCTGGATCATCTCTTGTAAACATCTTCCTAAGACCCCATTCCTTTTGCAACAGTTCCTTCTTTGTTATCTTCTTGTACCTTCTCCATTCTGAAGCTGCCTATCTCTAAGCGGCTCCATAGAACACAAGTGTCTCCTCTCAGATTGCTGTAACAATGTCTCCTTTCTCTCAAGCTGGCTCTGGGCCAGTCCAGCTCCTTAG
Organism: Machaerirhynchus nigripectus; assembly: GCA_013397975.1. Classification (NCBI taxonomy): domain Eukaryota; kingdom Metazoa; phylum Chordata; class Aves; order Passeriformes; family Dicruridae; genus Machaerirhynchus; species Machaerirhynchus nigripectus. The sequence continues at coordinate 1,699,632 of VZRQ01002938.1, read as the reverse complement.
TTCAGCAATTCCTCTTCCAGTATAATAGGTAAGATAAGCCACTATCAGTCTCTTACAGCAAAGTCTTCAGAAATTCCCTTACTTTGGAAGAACTCCATCTCCTTGCTGTGTCACATAAAGTTATGGAGACTAGTTTGGCTAAAAAATATTCCCCAAGCACACATTGCATGGCACATTACACAAAAACACTGTCTGTTTACAAACATTTTAATTAGACATAATGACAAGAAAAAACATGTTCCAGAAATGCATACATGCAAATACACATTCAACACAGTTCATCATATATTAATTAATTCTTTCTAAGTTTAGTACAAGGGATCTTAAATCCTCTATCTTTGTATAGGCACAAAAATATTGCAGCTCTTTCGTATATAAAGGAGGTCATGGTTACCCTCACCATGCAGTAATAGGTCCTTATGTGTCAAAGCCCCACATACGTTGAACTAAATCTACCCAGACAAAGCAGTGGGACGATTTCTTATGCAAGTTCCAACACATTCTCGTTTTTCCTTGAATGTAAAGTGGTCCACTCACTGTCTGTCAGGAAACAGTATCCGATGATGGCTTAAGAATATATGTTCAGGGAAATATATTAACTCTCATTGAACTAATAGATACAGCCGAATGAAAGGTGGTTTTGGACATTGTTATGGTCTGAAACAGAAGTAGCAAACTCCACAGGATGGAAAAAGGTGTTTATTAGCTGTGAAGCAGAAGGGGATGTTTGCAAGAGGTGAGAAGGTAGCTAACCCCCGTGTTAGAAGAAATAGAAACAGGTATTTATCACCTCTAGATCACTGAAAGATTGATTGTGGGAAAATTACAGTAGGAGGTAAAATCAGTATCTTGATGGATTCCTTGATTTTAATATCTCCTAGACATGTTTTAAAAGTAAGCTTGGATTGCAACAAGACTTCCTCCACTTGAAACTGATTTGTGATGATGACAATTGTTTGCTTTAGTGATTCTGTCAGGGTGTATAACCAAATCAGTTTTGCCTCCACACGTTCCATGAAGGTATACGGTGTACTGAATAAGGAGTATATATTCAGTGACATGGGAAATGGATTATGTGAGGAAAAAAAGCATGCAAAGGAGCCTGTGAACACCATGTATTTCCCACAGCCACCTTCTGGTTAACTCCACAGAAGGTGGTGCTAGTGGGAAATTGCATTCTGTCACTTTTTATATATTTCTTTACTTAGTATTCTCTTGTTTCAGTTTAAAGCTGTTTAGAGCTACCACTGCTTGTAGAAACAGCTCTCATTTTCTTCAAATAAAAAAAATAATTCTTATTTTCAATTAAAACTTTTTTTTCCCCAAAGTAAAAAAGTTCTTCTTTCATACAAGTGGATTAAATCTATAGAGTGAATGCCTCAGAAATGCAATGTCTCGCAGTCTATAAACTCCACTGGAATGATTATTCCAAAGTCCTTGGGTTTAGAACTACACTTTAAATAAAGATTCTAATGGAAAAGCAGCATGTATTATGATTTGTTGTTTTCAAGCTATGCTAGTGACAATTCTTCAGTCATTTGAAATAATTTTGCCTGACAGGATTCTCATTTTTGCAATTGTAAGGTGTTTTCAGGATGAACTCCACAGGTCTTGTGCTTCTCTCTGCTGAACAGAGCAGGAGGATCAGTGCAGCATGATTTTATTCTTTCTGCAGGTCCACCTTTATGGTCTAGTTTGTCACAGTCAAGGTCCTGAAGAAAAATATAGTGGGATTTAAAATTATTGGAGTGGGACAAGAGAACAGTAGCTATACAAGACTGTGTGCCATTCTTTATAGACTGTGGAGAGTAAGAAACAGGAAAAGGAGACATAATTGTTGCATAAGCCAATATCCAAAATGACATTGAGCAAACGGGAAAAACTGGGCAGATGTGCAAGAGCAATGCTGGTGTTCTTCCATAAATCCTTATAATACTGCGTTGGGTTTCTTAAATTTATCTTTCCTCACATGCCTTTAACTCTGCCAAATGCTTTCTTTGATTGGACATTCTCGTTATAAATGTTCCATGGTAAAAGTCAGTTACTTTCTATTTTTGCAGTTGAGCTTTACCCTGTGATACAGAAAATGGCTAGTTATTTTTGGAACAGACCTGGCTGCTACTGCAAGAGGAAACAGATTAACTTTTGTGCTTTTATCCAGTGGAAATCTTTTCACAGACACAGCTCCAACTAAAGCAAAGGTGTGTTAGCCACCGACTGTCTCCAGTCCTAATCCAAAGCTGAGAGGCTAGTTCTGATAGCGGTTCACTGACTTAGAGTACCCAAACCAATAGAATGGCAGGAAAAATGCTGCAACTACCCTATACACAGTAACCATAAAAGATAAACATAATTTGGTATTTAAAGTATGCTCAAAACTTTTTGTCAAAATACCATTTTACCAAGATCCATGGTAGATTAAGTAAAACTGCAGTGCAATAAATAACACATTTTGTTCTACATGCATCATAAATGTGGTACAAAACCTCTACAAACCTCTTTTTACAAGGGCTCACTGATGTACGCAGCTTGGATGGCTGATATGACAGTGTAAAGATGCAGAGTTAAGGTCTGTGAAGTCATGGCCTCAGCATCCAGTGCTTATCTGGTGTTAGTAATAATCATGGAACCTTAATGAAAGTTATAAGGTCACTAAAAAACCCCATTATTTTAGTAGAAACTTCCCTGAGGCATAAAGATTAAAACAAGTTATTTAGTTGGCTATCAGACTGTAGAATGACTGATTTTCTTTATATGCTTGAAAATCTCTTGTCAGTGTGAACAAGGGTTCCCCACGAGGATCATGGTTATCAAATGCTCTTTTCCACAGTCTTGAATTTCAAGTTTGCATTTTAAACGGAAATTTTAAAATGCTGTGAATGTATGTGCTTATAGATATATACGTTATGGGGCAAAAAAGTGCTTGCCACAGATGTATGTTTGATGTTCATTTTGTTTGCTAGATCCTCAAGGAAGGCTACTTCAAAATAATGCTGTTTTCAATAAAACATCAAAGCTTTTTCATTCCTTTAAAATAACTCTCTTATTGAAAAGCTGTAATAGCTTGGTTAAATTGTATATGAATGTGTGTATCTACCTTGCAGCACATGAATAACTGACAAGAATCAGTTTGTAGTCCCAGATGTTACATACATTACCAAATCCCAATCAGAGTCACCTTATTTATTCTATTAGCTTATTCTTCATCTGTAAATGTTGCAAACCACGCACGTTTTCCCATTTTTAGGAATCTAATCACGTCTTTAAATTATTTGACTGGTTTTTTTTCTTCAGTTTTATGATCCAATATACAGCATGCCAAGGATATATAGTTAAATACAAAGAGGGTTGGGGGGGTGGAGTCAGTGATGAGAAAATTTTTACATGGAACAGTTCTCAAAGTTTATAACCTACTAAAGTATGAAACACAGACACCAGAAAACTCCACTAATTCAGATACTTCTTTGCCAGGATGAGTTGAGGTGAACATTTATACCTGATCTAAGTATTACTTTTATAGATGCTTAACTGAGGAACAAAATATGATTATCATATTCCCATAGCTACACCTGATTAATAGATCAAGAAAGACTATACTAATATATTTTATTATATTTCTCAAATTAACATATTAATCAGAAGATTTCTTTTCTCATTCAGTAGAAAATTCATCCACAGCCCACAAGCAGACTCCAGCTGGGCCTCAACTCAGTGGGATGAACTGATGGCCGTGTTGTTTTGCTTAAAGGTGAGGTTAAGCTGCTTTTTTTCCCTTGTGGAGGGGATGTGTTACAATCTTAATAACATTGTGTCAGTGACCATGCATTTATGTTGTTAAAAGGTCAGTTCTTAGGATTTATTTTCAAAATGTTTTTGTGAGAGGATTTAGTGTAGTCTTGTAAACCAATCCTGAATTCAAGGGAGGATATTGTCAAGGTAGAGAATATATTTATTTATATGGAAAATTTAATCCTAATAAGCAGTTGCTTATGCTAGAAATGCCATCTATGACTTTCTTTCTTCCATCCTGATATGACTACAGTGTTGATCTTCATTTGACAACTAATATGTACAGAGTCACCATTTGTGTCAAATATCTGGATATACTCAGTAGAGAAATCTCCCTGGAACTTTTAACTGATTGCTGCTAAAACAAGACACTTTTAATCCTGCAGTCTCTATCCTGTGAAAGTCAGGATAGCTGATCTGGGTACCAGCTGTCTCTTTTCAATGAGACAACCATTTGGGATACAATTTTCTGTAGCTCTATTCAAGTACCAATTATTCACTGCCACAATGGGCCATTAAAGACCCATCAGTCAGTGATTCATGTCTGCTAGTTATTTTAGAAATCTAAAAATCTGAAAAGAAAAAAAAATTCTTCGTAATTCCTAAATTCAAGGCAAATTCTGCTTATAAAAATAATCATCTCCAGTGAAGGAATGAATTAAACTTTTTATAAGGTGCCCCAAAGGGTATCAGCAGCGAGACCTATAGAGCCAAGCTAGACTGGGAAGGCAAGGTGATCCTGAAAGAGGATCTGAGTCTGCTAGATGAGAAGAGCATTGAGCCAAGCTGCTGAGCATTGTTTGTTATGTGTCAAATATGGTCAGGAGTGAACTGAGGTTCAGGAAACTGGTCAAACTGGGATGCACTAAGCTGAAGAGCTAAACAGCAGCACTGCAAGAGACTGGGTGAAGGCCAGAAAGCTGAAGCCTGAATAAGAAGGGGAGATGAGAGAGAGAGAGCTGAATGACACTGGACAAGACAGTCACCATCAGTGCTCTGCCAGGAGTAAAGGAATCATAATTTAGACAGCACATGGACTGAGGAGCCTTAACCAATGTCAGGAACAAAGACTGTGGAGGAGACTCAAACAAAGCTGCAGATGAGAGGTGCAGAAACGAGAGAGACAAGAAACTGATGCACAGCAGTAACCAAAAGGAATAACTGGGAGCAACCATTAGGATTGTCTGACCTCTCCAGTAAATGGGGCAAACCACCAGCCAGACTCAGGAGGCCTGCCCTCCCAATCCTCCTGGATCCCCAAAAAGCTGATGAGACTCACTGTTCCTGGAGCTTGATAGTGTGGCTAAGGCTAAAACAGCTGGAAATATCTCGTACTTGGGATTTGTCCAGGCAAGCAAGCAGAATTAGATGTTTGTTCATCACAAATTAGGATTAAAAAAATAAAGAAAAACTTTCCTAGTCTGCTTCCAGAAAAAAGAAAAAACTTTGGTAAAAAGATGCACTGAAAGACACTAAAAGTCACATAAAGATGGAGCAAAGGACGGTGACTTAACTAAAACCAATACTGCAAATACAGCCAAAGAAAACAATTTTTACTCAGGAGTGAGATATTTTAGTAGTGGGGGGGTTGAAAAAAAGTTTACAAATATTATAACTTGTCACTAAACATCTCAGATTGTAGTAGAGTGAGTTGTGGCAGTACATGTGCCGGTAATGTATGGATGTATATATGTAAGTATACAAACTGTTGGTTTTCCCTGCCCCCAGCAGGCCTAATCCAAATCATTGCATGGTTGTGTCTGATAACGTGCTGCCAGTTCTGTCTACACAGAGCCGTCAGAGGACATTAGGAACTCTGATATTTTACATAAGCATTTCTCAAGCTATTTTTATCTCATTTACTGCCATCTCAGAGAAATTCAGCTGTTCACATCTCCTGCTTATTAGCATCAACACAGAGCTGTACTGACACAAATATATGGGTAATGTTCCTAAAAAAATGTAGCTCAAAGTATTGCCTTTTCCAATTCTCATCTCTTCCATATAGCTCAAGGGAAACACTTGGAAACACTGATATCCCCTGCTTTGAAAAGATCATTTGAATAAAGTTGGTATCGTGCACCCCCTGACACAGACTGAAAAGCAGATTACCTCCCCAAACAGCTATCTGCTATTTATTTTTAATCATTAGAAATAGGGTTTCAAAGAAAGCTCCTCAGTAGGCATGAACTAGTTATGGACATTTTTCTTCTTGTTCTCAGAGGAGGAGGCGATTATCATCCTGATTGCCTTAGAAATAAAAATAAAAATAAAGAAATAAAAAGAAGTAGAACCCTAAATCTCAGACTCTGAATAAGTATATTTAATCGACCTTTCTACTGGACCAGATCCAATAATTCATAAGTCTTTTTTTGAAATCAGTAAATTGATTTAAAAACTACTACTCTAGAGTGCTAGCACATCAGTCTTTTAAGAATAGGTTTTTATTGCATTTAAACCAGATAAAGATAAAAATAGAGATAGTGGTTATAGTGAGAGCTCCGGTACTTTCTGAATGGACTGATCTGCGTGGCTTGCTAATAAAAATGGTAATAGTGATGCCAGTTTGCAGTAGATTCCATATGTATATTTTTGTCTTACATAACATGCTCAAACTAAGGAGGAAAAAGATCACAGTTAAAAAAACTCAGGAAAATCTTGTGTGGTATCTATGTATGGGAGGGAACATTTCTTCTTCATTTCTTTACAAGGCTATGCAAATCTATCTACAAACTGATATGATTTCACAGGGATCTAAAATAGATAATCTTTTTTTGTGGCTTAAATTCATATGGAATTTAAAGAGCACCTTAGTCATATATGATCTCTTCAGGAGCTAAGATGTGTTTAAATAGCTGTGTTTTGCAAAATGCCATGTATTATGTATATAATACATAATCACCATATTTTTATCTTCACATCTATATAAAATAGCAACATCCTTTGTTCATTTTACGGGATTATTTAATACTGGAATAAAAAGTCATCAACTACTATGCAGTTCTTAGTTTTTTGAAATAGACTTGACTAAACTTTCAGGTAAATTTGTTTAGTAAAGTAGATTTGGGAATATAAAATCTTCATGCAGCTCAGAAAGGATCCAAAAATCCTCATAAAATAATTTTTACTGGAGAAATTACTTAGAATGCTCAGCTGTAAGGCCGGTTCAGTTATCTGACAAGTCACTTTTCCTCCTGATAGCATTAATTGCTTGAGGGCTGTGATAGATAGGGAAAAGTCTGATTGTTAAAATTTAACTGCAAGAGAGCAGGAACATTACATATGCCAAGGAGCTAATGAGTAGCTAGCTGAATGATCAGAAAAGGCAGCACAGACATTCGTGCAATAAAACCAGAAGAGATGAAGTCAAATTATGATCCTTCAGAGTAAATATCTTACCTTCCCCAGTGTATTAGAGCTAGCAATTAAACAACTGGTATTTCCAATATTAGATTTTATCTTTGACCATATGGTACAGCTTACAGAAGTAATTTGGGCAAAACCTGATGTGGGTTTTTTATGTGCTTGCTAAGTTTTTTCTTGGTACAAGCAGATGCCAGCATTAAAAACATATCACTGGGTACTATTAGAGTAGGTACATTAGCTAGACATTAAAAAAATGAGCCACTCTATATTTTCCTGAGTGAGTAAATATGCAATTCAAACTGCTTTAAATTCATAGGTCTAAGCCACTGGCCTTTATATATGATAGTGATAAAGGGCATAGGTCTGAGCCTGTAGTTTTACCCAAAACTTGTCGTCCGATCAGAACAGCAGAAACCTACTGATTATGTGATTTGTGGGTGGATGAACAACAGCTCAGGTGGGAAAGCAAGAGGCTGCTTTCAGAGAGAAGGACATTTCAGCACTGCCTGAGACACGCTGCTGTGTAATGCTGGCAGAAGTGTGAATGAGTCATTGCACAGGGTGATGCCAAAAGAGGATCGATAGTAGGATCAGAAAAAATTTTTACTTAAGTTTGCTTCAAAATAACATGACTTTCACTACCTTATAACTAGCAATTACAAGTTTCTCCTAAAAAGCAAAGCAAATCAGATGCTGTATTTGGTAGGTTGGAAGTATTTGCAGCACTTTGTTTGATGCTGCTGTATGCAGTAGTGCTCACTCCTGATCACAGGTAGATTAACTTGGAATAGCTGATGCGGCCACTGCCCCTTCTGCCTCCCCCAGACTCCCGCCATACCTCCAGCAGGTACTAAATAGTGTCGTGAATTAGAGTCTGGATCCAGAGCTGCTAAATTCAACAGGAGTTCTTTTCAGAGAAAGTGAACTAGTGCTTCGGGTTTCTGTGCTAACCCCCTGGGGGCACGGGAAAATGCCTCCCTATGCCCCTGGCTCCTGTTGCTTACCGCACACAGCCCATCAAACCTCAGCATCGGCAGCTACAGAAAGCAGCACTTCAGGCAATGACTGTGGGGAGGCAGATTGCTAGGGACAGCCTCACTTACAGCATTCCAAACCTTAATGTCACCAGGCTTTCTTCTGTGCCCAGCTCCATGCTGGCTGCATATCCACCTGCGCACTGCTGGGAGCAGCATGAGGGAGCAGCCAGCCAGCAGGCACGCTCCTGCAGAGCTGGAGAGCAGCAGGAGGGGTTGGCTGCAAAATCCTTGCTGCTGGACCAGCCGCTGGACCAGTGATGAGCTGTTTTGCCCCAGCAGTTAAGGTGCCAGCTAAGCATGGATAACTGCAGCAGTAATGATTAGTTCTGCAGTAGCATCCAATGTTCAGTTGACGTTGTTCTAATGTGATAGGCAATATATAAACACCTGGGAGGCAAAGATCTTTTTTACATTAACTGGCTGCCATTTTGCAATCCCTTGTTACGACAGCTGGCAAAACAGCCCTTCTTTGGTACATGGTATTAGAGGGTTATATACTAAATTCAGTGTCATTTTGTTATGGGACTTCTAGTAGGTAGATTTAGGATATAAGAGGATAATTGTCAGAGAGAGTTTTAACATACACTGCTCATTTAAAATCTAAATGAAAGATACAATTTTCCATCAAACAGAAAACATCAACCGTAATGTAGAAAATATTTCCCTTTTATTACAAGCTAAATGATCTAATCTGTGTGTAAGCCAAGAAATTTTATAGCTGTTTCTCTTCAGGCAGGTCATAAATGTCCTGTTTATATAAGCAGGTTATGGAGGTATTTATGTAAAAATGGCATCAAAAGCTTTAAAAAAGGCTGAAAATCTGAAATGTATTACAAATCTGTCTTGATACCCATTAAAAATAAAAAGTTATATTGGGAAAACCAGAGAAAACTAGCAAAGTCTGACTCAAAAGTATTAGCCACACAAACTAGCACAAAGTAAAAAGTTACCCTATATCAGCCAATGTGTAAAGACTTTTCATCTGCATGCCCTTAGCGAATTTAAAATACTTTAATTTGGCTAGGTTCTTTGTAACTGAAAGCCAAGGTAACTGAACTTACCCAATATTTTCTGTAGGCTAAATAAGGCACTCCTGCTGAGTCTGAGTTAAGAGCAATGGTTCCTTAGGAGAGTCAGGTAATTCTACAGCTTAATTTCTATTTCTAAAATTAGATTTTCTGAATACTTCTTTTTGGAGTGCACATATGACCATGTGTATGCATTTGCAGGTGGATTTTTTGGTACCTTTTTTGCTTCTGATCTTTAAGTCTGTATTCTTTACTCAGAATACTCAACCCTAAGAGCTGAAAGATTTTTATTTTTCCAGTTTACATTCTCTTTCCAGCTGCACTTCATTACTGTCTCCTATGCCAAAAATGTTTATTGTTCCATTGCATCCTCAAACAAAGGTCTTAACTTTTCAAATTCTTGTATGGTTGGCTTGCTTCTCGAGAGAACGAGGGTATACATACAGGTTACAATGACAGGATCTCTGTGCAGTTGCACAGAGTCTACTGGGATAATTGGGCCATAGAAGCCCTTTCCACAAACGAGAACTAGAATTTGCTACATTCAGACTAACAACACAGAAATGATGATTCAGATGTGCTATGTTCTTTGTTAATTTCTGTGAAGGCAACACTTTCCAAACAAGTTATTTTATATCAACAGTTGTAAAAATAGGATAAACATCACACACTTATGTTAACTGAAAAACATGTCTAGTCCCCAATTCACAAGTTTGCATTAGAATGATTAGTGACAGGTGAATTGAACTAAAGGAAGAGTCCAGTTGGCTCTAGCTGACCCTAGTTTGAGCAATGGGGTAATCTAGGCCATCTCCAGAAGCCCCTTCCAATATCAGCAATTTTGTAATTCTCTTAATCTGATAGTGAAATATCTGCCTTGCCATTTAAGTTCTGAAATGCTTCTGAAAGGTGCCAGCTGACAGCAGTGCTTAAGCAGAGACCTACAGTTAGGCTTATTAGCACTTAATGTTTTCTTGTAGCCATGGTTATCCTAACTGATCAAGCAGCCTGGGCTCTCCTGAACAACACAGCATTTTTCAGCAGTGATAGTGAACAAATCCTAGAAAGAACTACATTGCAGAAAACATTTGTTTTGCCACTGGGGCCAAGCTAGCAAAAGAAATGCAGTCTGGATTCCAGGTGCTCTCCAAAGCTGCTCTATCACCCCCCTCCTCAGGTGGGCAGGGGAGAGGAAATGTAATGAAAGGCTCATAAGCTCTCTCCCTTGTAAGTGTAGGGAGAGATCCCTCACGAGTCACTTTCAGAGGTAGAAAAAACTCGACTTGGGGGAATTAGTTTAATTTATTGCCAATCAAATCAGAGTAGAATAATGAGAGATAAAACCAAATCTTAAAAACACTTTTTTCCCCACCCCTCCCTTCTTCCCAGGCTTAACCGTATTTTCATGTTCTCTACCTCCTCCCCACCCAGACGAACAGGAGGATAGGAATGGGGTTTGTGGCCAGTTCATCACATATTGTCTCTGCTACTGCTTCCTCCACAGGGGGAGGACTGCTCACACTCTTCCTCTTATCCAGCATGGGCTCCCTCCCACAGGAGACAGTCCTCCATGAATTTCTCCAATGTGAGTCCTTCCCATGGGCTACAGTTCTTCACAAATTGCTCCAGTTGGGAACCTATGATGTGGTTCAGTCCTTCAGGAACAGACTGTTCCATTGTGGGTCCCCCACAGGGTCACAGGTCCTGCCGGCAAACCTGCTCCAGCATGGGCTCCTCTACATGGAACCACACAACCTTCCAGGAGCCTGGTACAGCACAAGGGTCACAGCCTCCTTTGGACACATCCATCTGCTCCAGCATGGGGTCCTCCATGGGCTGCATGTGGACATCTGTTCCACTGTGGATGTTCGTGGGCTGCAGGGTTCTCTGAGCTCAGCTTTCTCTGCATATGCAGGTAATGTTGAGAATAGACACAAACTGAAACAGAAAAATAAAGGCATAATTTTCCTAATTAATTTCATTTTACAGGGGTTATGAATTCTCCTCCCTTTTTGTTTTCCTGAGTTCCTTTACAAGTTTGGACTGGAGGAAACAGGAGAAGAATGGTTTCTGGTGTTATTTCCTGGAGATAAAGCTCATATCTAAAATGGGAGACAGATGAAAATGGTGAACTTTAAAACACTGACTGATGATCTTAATCATGGAGCAGGTCAGGTGTTTTGGACAGAGCCACTGAATTTCATACTAAATCGTGTTTCAAGCATATTATTTAGTGCTGTATCAAAGCAGAACACACTTTACCTTGCTAACCATGCCATCACTAGAGAGATGACTGAGCTGAAAGCCTTTTAAAATGGAACAGCTGAGGCTGGATTTCACAATGCAGCTCTGAGAAGTTTGCAAGGCAGGAGTCACACAAAAAGGCTTCCTTGCTGAGCCAAACAGGATCTCACCCTGACCAGTATGGAGATTCTCCCGAACCATTCCCACATCACCTGCTCAAAGCTGGTTCTCATTAGAGCTTCACTGGATGGCTGGTACCTAATTTCCTTAAACAGAAGTCAGTAGAAGCTTCATATCTGGGGTTTTTATAATCAGTCCAAGGCCCTCATTATGCAAACCCCAAACCAGAAACTTGATCTGGAGTGCAATTCCTTTCAGGCAGTAGATGGCCCTAGCTGCTGTTGTCTTGAACAGTATATAAAATGAAATACGTTTTCTACTGAAAATTACTGAAATACTCAAAAGTCCCTACAATATCTTTTCAAGCTTAATGAGCCTTCACTATGCACTTTTTTTTTAATATTTCTTTCCCTTGAAGAACAAAGTTGTAAGACAATGGTTTAATGCACTGTACATATTTATGTGCAATATCCTTCTAATATTGTGCTCTATTTTCATCTTGCTCTGCTCCCTCTATATTTTTTCCACAACACAACAATATTCAGAGCCCCTATCTACATATTTCCATCAGCCCATTGTTCATTAAGTTAGTCACAAACAAGTAGAGTTTTGATCAGTCTTGAAACAAAACAAGGGATATTTCTAGCTAATTTTCCCACAAGATTTCCATAACTTCATTGACAAACCAATTGGCTGCACAAAAAAGTGAGAAACACACTTTTGCTTTAACAGTCAATGAAATATGGCCCTGCTCTCTTTTTTTATTAACTCTAAAGCTGGAAAAGATGTAGTGTTACTGAAATAAAACACGGGGACAATTTAAGCATGATTGTAAGTATATCTATACTGGAGTAGATCTTGCTTTGTAAACCTTAGGAAAAGAATCAAGCTGATGATATTTATTCCTCATGCTTTCTCCTAAGGGTTTAGGACAGAGTGATCACTGCAGCATAGAGTAGATAAACCAGCCACATTTAAACTAGTTGTTCAGAGAATAGTAGTAGCTCAATGCAAACTTGTCTATCCTGTTTCTCCAGCATATTTTTCAGCTTATGTTTAGCTATATTCTATCATGTCTGTATCAGTGTAAATACTGGTGTTAAACAGTTCAAGGTTAATGATAGATACATGCTCAATTATTTGTTATAGAATAAATTGCAGGGCTAAGACTTTTCTAGTTTAAGTGAAATAGGACTGACTATAGTATAGATACAGAAACAGCACCACTGGACTCTTCTTCTAGAACCACACAGGATTGCCGAGGCAGAGGTTTTAACTTAAAGAATGAAAGATTAATTCAAATGCTTTGCATTCAGGATAAATCAGTATTTAAACCCATGTTCTGAAATAATTTTATGATTCACATTTCCAGAATGGAACAAAGGCCATACAAGTGAAATATATGCTAACACATAGCTAGGACAAAACAGCTTTGGCAAAATGTGGGGCAAGGAAAATTAAACAAGTCCATTTGTATTAAGCCACAGAAAATAAACATTGACACAAGATTGCAGAAAGAGAAAAGGATGTTTGTAACCATGAAATATAATCACTTCCCTAAGATGAAATTCTGGTTTTGTTTGCAAAAGTCAGGTGGGATTCTCTTTCATATAAATGAGAACAAACGATTTGATAATGAGCATTTTGTCTTCATTCCTAATGCATCTCAGGTGAGCCCTGCTCTTGCCAAGTACATAATTTGTCACCACAAATCTGTGGTTATTCTGATTTCCTTGGGTGATGAGCAGTGTTCTGGATGAATGTATTCGTATGAATATGCTAGCGTAATACACCATAAGAGTACCATTGGCACTGGTAAGATTTATTATTCAGAGAGCAACAGTGACCAGCAGATCAGTGGGGAACATTGTATATTTCATTAGCGTTAGCTTTAAAACTTGACAAGAAAACAAAGTATTTTTCATTAGGAAGGAAAATTAAAGACGTGTAAAATGAGCTGCAAATTCTGCTAAGTTTTGTCAGCCTTTAGGAAAATTTTTTGCATTATTTCTGATTGTTAAGAAAGTATATGAGAAGAGGTAAACTATGAAGTGTTTTTACAGTAGTCCAAATCTAAACAAATGAATATTAATTCATAAAGTATGATGAACATAGGAACCCATTTTATTTGCAGCAATGATACAGTGAGATAAATGTGCAAAAGGAATAATACTATGATTTGGACCTTTTTGAGGACCCTTTTGTGTTTTGGCAGATTAATTTAAATATCTTACACAGAGACTGTATGTCAGATTTGGTAGAATGGATATATTGCTATGAGCAATGGCAATCCACACACGAGATAAATTTCTTTCAATACAGATGGGCACAGGTGTCCTATTATTGAGATAAAATTTGCTGACCTTGCTTTACACTTAATGTGATATTCCAGATAAATTTGGTTAGGTGAAGCCATCCTAATTGTAGAATGTGGACGTTTGTAATAAGTAATTAAATAGTAATTAAATAGTTATTAAAATAAATCAGGGGCAAAAATAAGGCAAATAATCTAAAAAGGGAGTGAAAACCTGGAAAAAATTACAAAGTCATTTTCCTTGGGTTCATATGCCTGAGTACATGCAACTTCATCACACAGTGCTATTCAGGAAACAGGCACCACATAAAACTGCCCTCTATCTCCCTACTCTGATGGCCCCTGCTACTTATTTGAGCTAAACGTTCTTCTCTGTAACCAAATGAACAGCAATGAAAAGGTGATGAGAAACAGTGCTGGCAAACAGGTGTCACGAAATAAAGAATGGAGAAAAACAAGTACAGGAACTGAAATACTGCTACAGTCTGAGTTGTTAGAAGTTGAGTGTTTCAACGGAGACACTATTTAAGTGTGTTCTGGCTTACAGCCAGAATATGAAACTTCTGAGTTTCCCCCAAATACTATATTACAGTCACTGTTAGCTTTCAATTCTTAACTAGAGGCAAGGAAGATATAACTGATGAGGGAAGTATCACCATCCGCAAAAACCCCAAACCTGTCTTCCGCTTTCACAAATCTCTACTGCTAAATCTGTCAGGACACCCTTCTGAAGACCTTTCCAGATTTCTGTGTGCTGTCTTTCAAGTGACAAGCTTGTAAACCCCAACTCTCGTGGTAATGCAATGCCATATTTCAGTCAATCTCTGTGCTGCACTAGGTAGCAAAGAGCAGTCACCAGTAAACACAATGTCTTGGGTCCTTGCTGGCAATTCCCTTTGGGAGCCCGAGCACATAGCACAGAAATCGACTTCAAAACAGAGCAGAGCTGTTATGTCAAAGGCTATGCAGTACTCACAGGAGTGCATTCAAAACAAGACATATTCTGCACGTTTGATGAGACATGCATTTGGCCTTCACCTCACTCCAGTTTACACCAGTAACATGTGTTTAAAAATCTTCCTACAGGCATGGACAAAGATCTGACAAAGTCAAGGGCAAAACTTAGCACCTGAACAAATGATTCCAAGGTTCATTAATTCTAAAAGCAAAACCAGAATTCCAAGAAGGAAAAATATGGATCAAAACCTCCAGTTTTGTAGATCTTATTCCACTGCACAAAGGTTTGCCTTTAGACTTGTGTCAGGCACTTCACAGACTTCTGCTTTCTTCTGGGAGCACTTCCATTGTATGATTTCCTGGCCAACAGGTAAGTTATCTTCTACTTCTTCTAGCAAAGTCGTGATACGCATAGCATGTCAAAAGAACTGAGCAATACACAGGAGGACATGGAAGTATTTCTTTAACAGGGGATTATTTCTTCTGAGTTCTGAAAAAATATAGGGAATTTAAAATATTTTTTTTTTGAAACTCAGAAAATTCACCTTTTAGTACTTCTTTAATGCTCTGCTATTTATTAACTACAAGCTAATAGAAGTGAAGGAAAAATCTCATTTAGAGACTTATTGCACAAAATGGAAAGATAGAAGGGTGAAGGAGAAACTAAAGATCTGTCATTACTAGTATACCCTGTTCTATATATGCATATTTTTACTAACATAGGACAGTCTTTGCAAATATTCTCTCACATCTTTAACAGTCTGAGAGACGAGCATGTAATTGTAAAGATCTTTCATTTAACAGAAATATATAAGCTCTATCAAACTGCACGCTTAAAGCCCACATACCACACTGTGTGGTAAAACACACAGAGGAGACCTGGGCCACACAAAAACCCATCAGAAGTGCTACCACAATACCGAACATAAAAACTTCATACTTTCCTCAAAAAAGACCAGCAGTTTTGTCATTATATCTTTCCATCTTGACATTTCTTTAGAGTGGATTTGACTATGAAGTAGATGCAGGTGGCTATATTTAGTTCCTATGAAAAATTATGAAATCAGGTAAGTTTATTGACATCAGGAATAGTTTCTCTGAACCATTGCTTAAATGTCCTGCTGCAGATTTATCTCAGAAATCCTCACCCTTCTGGAAAAGGCTGGTTCGAAATTTGTCACTGAAATGCTATTTAATAAACATAGTTACTTTTGTTTAGGCCAGAACTTACAAGAACCAGTGGTTTTTATGAAAACTCACATGGAAGATTTAGAATTTTATTTCAAATGCAATTTTGGGGGTATTATTTTCTGACTAGGCTATATATTTATTTCTCACATGGACATGACTTAATCTTTCTGCTGGATTCTTACAAATATTTTAAAGCATCTTCTGGTCAGTTCTGCTTGCAAAACCTTTTCTGTAGATCAGTATGTATCTCCTGTTGTTTACAGAGAAACAGTTTGCCTATACAAAAGAAAAAAAAGCCCATTAAATATAAGGATGGAAGCCAATCCAACCACACAGAGAAAAACAATTCCTAACACTTCCCTTCCACTGCATGTGACAAATAGAATAGAAACGTACCATGGGATAAACTGCTCTCTCTCATTGATTTGTTGTTAGACTGACAGTTCAACAACTAAAATGATCATTCTAAGAGTAAAAATCCTTAAATCTGGTTTTATATGAGTATTGCTCGGATTAATTAAGGTCTGATAAAGTGCAAGTTCTTCTTGAAGCTTCTCTGTGACTGGAGTGTGCATAGTGTCTCTCTCCAGGGGACTCTTTTGTTTCTAGTAACACAATTGATCTCACTCTGTGGGGTCCCCACAGTACAATGCCAATTTGACTCTTCCTTCTCTTCTCATCAGCCAATTCTCTTGCAGCTTGGAGGAATTTAATATTACTGAGCCCTCTACACCTCTGTCCAGAAATTTGTTTTAAGGTATCTGGTGGCCTCAAGGAGATACAGAATGACAGACTGTCAGATACCGAGACCGATACAATGCCAACCCACAGCCTAATTTCCCTTGGAAATCAAGCCAGTGTGGAAGAATATTCAGGTGCACATTCATAGTAACATTTAATACTAAGCTATTCTAGGCCCTGCTGTTGTGACTTTACTTTTCAGACCTATTTCATAGGAGCCATATCTGAAAGGAATGCTTTATATCCTAATTGCTGTATAAAAAGAAACAATAGGCTTTATCCGAGATTGGGTGGTCTCACCTGTAAAGTACCTTTTTTTTTTATCCATAATGCATAATTAGCAATTAAATAGAAACTGATCTTTTAAGTTCTCTTTTTTTTTATTAATTTTTCCCTGCTGTGTGTTACACATATATGGTATGAAGACAGTCTGTTACTTTTAACTGTCTCCCACAGAGTAGATTTATATCCTGGTTATGGATTGGAGGACTCTGCAGTACCTAAATCATATCTAATAGGCAAAGGCAGTATAGACCAGTTCAACTGGTTAGCTGTCCACTTTGCTAATGGCCATTTTCTTGTGGCAAGCTGTGGTCATAACTGCATCACATAGAAGATCGGGTTTAACATACTGGTTGTTACCAATTCAATTCCATCTTGGTATAATAGAAAAATATTTTAAGTGTGTGTTACTTCGATTGAGTGGATAGGATTCACAGCCACTAGAGAAAGTTTCTACATCATAATGATGAAGGCAGACCTCATAAAATACTCAGGTACCCTGCTAATAGGGCAGATGTTCACACTTCCCTCTGGGCAGGAAGGATGTGTTAGGAAAGGATCATTTCATGATAACCTGTAAATTCATTTCTGCTGGGGCTGTAGTACTCAGATTTTCAGTGCTCAGTCCTTCACTGAGAAGCAAAATCCCAGTGTCCAAGCACCCTAACCAGTGGCTCACAGGGACAAGCCAAACAAGCAGCATACTGATCAGGAGAAGACACACCACTAGGAATCAGGGACAGCAAAGAGCAAGCAAAAAAAATCAGCAACCCAGCCCTTTCCAGCAACTACACTGCTAAATCAGGGCTGTGAGCAAACACGTATCTGTCTAGCACCCCAGTCTTCCACAAAGACTAGGCAACTAAAACTGTCCTTGAAAGAATTCTGAAATTCAATCTCTCATGCTTTTCTGCAAAAAGTCTGGGCTGAATAGGAGAGGGTGGGTAAGAGTAGCTGGATAGTCAGTACTCCTCCTGAAAACAAGACATCTGAATTCTGGGTTTTTCTGTAACTGGGAAAATTAAACACTTATATTAGATATCTTGGCAACACATTTAGACAAGGCTTAAGATGTGGAAAAAGGTACATATATTATTGGCAACTTCATTACATTGTTTTAATGTTAGATTATTGTGTTCCAAAATACCATATATTTCAAGGTAATGCATCCTTACAATGCTACAAGGTTTTTAATAGTTAATTTGTGCTTAGTAATCTGTAATTGATGGCATATTAACTTTGTGGAAAGAAAATCCTCTGAATTCTAATAATCAAGAGTATCATATCTAAAATCAGAAAACATTAGTATATGATCTAGAGTCAAAAACTAATGTTGAAAGTTAAATAATTAAAAGTATTTTCTCTTCTTTTTAAGAATTGGTGAGCAGTCTTTGGCCTACATGAATTCTTCCCTCCTTCCTCCTCCATGCATATAAATTATTTTCTTCCCTGAGGCTTCATACCTATTCTGGAGAAGTAAAGAATAATGTAACTGTTCATATTCATCATTTGGTCTGGCAGAATTCCAAATGGTGAATTTTGATTTCTAGAACCAAAGTAATTCAAGATTGTTTAGATGAAAGGTTTTGAATCCATCTTTATTAGAAATGAGACTTAACAAGATCATTTTCTTCTCTTCACAGTAGTTTTTCCCTGCTGAAATTCAGTGCTTTGGGTGTGCTTTGGAACCTTCTTTCTCCACAGCTGCATTGTTAGAGCACTTTTACTATTTTGAAAGAAGAGTGTTTCCTGCCTTTCCCTTGCCTGCTTGTGAGATCACAAACCTCAATTTGACAATATTGAATGTCCTGGAAAATACACTGCATGAGGATCTGAGCATCACTTTTCTTCTTTTCATGAAACAAGCAAAGCCTTTTTGATTCAAATTATTAGCTAGTAATTATATCCTTTGGTGATACACATTGATGCTATCACTGGATAAAACAGCACTGGAGTATTTTTTTTTTAAATTAAAGCTGTTAAAACTAAATTAAAGCAAAAATCACGAAGACTGATGTCCAATACTCGGTATATAAAAACATTTGTGGTTCTGTTCTCTTACAGCTATTGCTTCTATTTTCTGCCTTTCAGCAATGCCCTTTTTGGAAAGGGCTTTTCTCACTTAAGTTACAAGCTATTCTGGATACAATGTATTTGGGTAAAATATAGTAAATAGAATTGCATGACCTTGTCTGTTTGCTTTGCATATATAATAATATGCAAATATATGTTTCATCTAGATTTGGGGTTTTTTTTCCAGTTATAAGATTTCTATTGCTGAGGAAGATAATTATTACATAGATTCTCATGGCAGTGAAACAACACAAAAAACCACCAATTAATGTTTCCTTGATCCTGCACTAAATCGCCCACTAAACATGAATGATCATAAAGGTTTCCAGATTCTTGTCCTTCTGAAGTGTATTAGCCTGGCACACTCCTCAAATTCTTCTGTGAGAAGGAAGGGCCCCCATGGACCAGTCTTTACCACCAGTGTTAAACAAGCAAAGAGGCATCTCTACCTGGAACCAACCTCCTGCATGTACTGAGCAAGTATTTTCCAGCTAGCAGCAGTGGCTAACGGGTACTTGGTTTCTTATTCATTTCCCTCTATCCCAGGATTTTGAAAGATCAGGCAAGATAAAAAAGGCAACAAGGTTCTACAAACTCATCTGTATTGCCTGTATTTATTTACATCAAGGACAGATACGGTGATGTTTGGAGACTGTCTACTCCACAAGGGTGCAGGAAGAGTGTGTTGATACGACTTTTGTAGAATTTCAGTCAAGAGCAGGGGAAATTCTCCATGGTACTTATCAGTGTATCCACTAACTCAACATAAAAGGCAGTAGGGGAGGAGCTGAAGATGGCAACACTTGAGACAATTATGGTAAAGTTAGAAAATCAAGCTTTTCAAGAGCAGCTTTAANAATAATTCTAGCTTCCTGAATGTCTCACTTGTGTGTCAGTATCAAGTGTATGAGAAAAATTATTTGTATATAGCTACAAAAAGATCACTCTTTGGAACTCTTTCCTACCCCTGAAATTTTAAACTGAACAGCCTGTCTTGGGCTTTGCTTTTCACAGCTGTCTTTCTGAGCCCAGTGAAAATGTAATTTATGATAAAATGGTACCTTTCTCTCTGCATTTTCTCCTTGGCTTCTTTCTCTTACTGCATGAGATTTGGGTTTTTGTTCTTATCCTCCTGTTTTCACCTCTCCTTTTATTTTTGTCCTTTTGTAGTGTCACACAAATATAGTGTCACACAAATGTAGTGTCAATTTATACAGTAAGGGTTCATTACAGGTTTGACTGTTCTAATTTCATTTAAATTTAATTTCAAAACTAGTCGTTTAAACAATGATTACTAAATATGTAGAACCACTGACAGAACCTACCAATCTAATGTCATTGTTTGAAAGAAATCAGCAACAATACTAATTATCAAACAGAAGAGCTGTAGTGGTCTTGCAATGTTCCTTTTGCTAGTAGGGATTGAAATTAATGAATAAGGTACAAAATTATAATCATGTGTCATATGAAACAAGAAAGAAATCACGTGAATATAAAGTGAAATCTCTTAAAATTTAGGAAAATTTGAGCTAGAGACAGAATCTGATCAAAAACCACAAAACTATGAGGAAGCAAAAATCCAATAAGTGAAAGATCATTATTGACAGTCAGCGGATGTGATGTTGCCACCTGTAAAAATAAAATTTCCAGCATAAGGACTGCTTATCTCCAGCAACATCTGCAAATCACAGACACGAATTGTGTGATTGCTGGACATGTGACAAGCAGTAAACTTTAGACTCATTAAACAACTTCTTCAAAGCACTTTGTTTGTACTAAGAGTAATTAGATGTAAAGGAGCAAGATGAATTTATAACTGCCATGAAAATCCAGAAAATAAATGTAATTAAAAACAAGGAAAAGCATTAAAACAGGCACAAGAGTTCCTCAGGAAACACAGCCATGTGTTTTGCCACTTATCTACTCTACATAAATAATTTAGCTCACAAACTAAACAATTATCCTATAATATGTTGTTGAAATGCCATCATTGACTAGAAAGCAGAAATATGCTGTGTTTTTTAAAGGTAATGGGTGGCTGACTTTTGCCAATAAAGAAAATCTATGTTTATCATCTGAAAGTGCCAAATGAAATTATGAAACTATTTCAGTCTAACCTCAGAGACAGAAATTTATGTAGTAATCAGAACTTTCTGAATACAATCCTTCGGAGCAGCAACACAGATGCTGACTTCCCATCCTCATCACAACTTCCAGTACAGCCTGCAGAAGTCTTCCTTTTGAGACACAGATTCCACAAAACTCTGTGCCAATGAATAAGACGGTTGTTTTGGAGCAATAGGTAGACATTCCCCCTTCTCCCATATGTATATTGTAACTTCTACTGTGGGCTTTGGACCTGAGAAACATAGAGGAAAAGGTGTTATGGAGGGGGAAAAAGTTGGCTTATGAGGCATGATTTAACATAGAAGAGGACTTGTTTGCAGGCATTTAGCATTTCTTATGTCTGTCTAACCTGTCTGACTTTCTCCCAGAACTTCCAATCTGTTCCAGTCCTCATCCACTCAATCTCAGCCTTCATTCCTCAGCCTCCCACAGCTCTTATCCAGCTCATCCTTATCCCTGCTTTGGACTCCTCCCATCTTTTCAACTTGTCCATAGTGTGTTTACCTCCACTGTCCAGGTGCCATTCACTACCAGACTCTTTGATTAAAGACTTTATATAGATTTTTTTGTTTTTTCCCACATCATCCGTACTACCAGGTTCTCAAACTTGTCCTCAGCAGCAGTGCTATGCTTACAGTGCCTTGAGACACAGTCACCCCTGCTTCATCTGATTAATTATTCCTGTAGCTACCTGGTTCTAAACATGTCCTACTACCTCCTCTCACTCATAATCGTTCTTATTCCCAAATCCTGACCTAGACACATGGTTGTCATATTTCAAGTCCCTTTTCCTATGCCTGAAAAATCTCACTTTCTCTCACTCCTTTTCCTTCCTTTATCAATTTGGAAAGTAATGAAAAGGCAGGGGGGACCCACTGCCCAGCTCCATCCCAGTGATGTATTTAAGCACAATTCTCCATCCCTTCCTGTTCTAGTTTTGGCCAGGACGGGGTTAATTTTTTACAGAGTGGGAGGGGAACCTGGCCAGACCCTGCTGTTTTTCAATATGATCTCATGTCACTTGCCAGGGGCAGGAGTTAGGGGCTCTCTCATTTCCCATGGTGGGGGGGG
>VZRQ01002938.1:1657059-1677271 GCA_013397975.1 Machaerirhynchus nigripectus | reverse complement strand
CCCCTGGGGGGGGGGGGGGGGGACGGGCAAAATGGTCTTGTGTTTTATTTTCTGCGTAAATAGTTTCTTTTCCTTCGATCTTTTGTTGTTAGCATTGTTGCCGTTACTGTTCATTTTCTTGTTTCACTGCTGTTTTCAGTAAACTGTGCTTATCTCAACTCCGGATTTTCACCTTTACGTGCCTCCAATTCTCAACTCCATCCTTGGAGCAGGAAAGGGGAAGGGAGGGAGGGGGAGTGAGCAAGCAGCGAGAGTCTCATTGGGAGAAATTAATTAGGGAGTACCATTTCTAAACCACAACACTTCCTTTGATCACTCTTGTAGATGGAAGCTAATGGTGTCATTCTCACCTCTAACCCTCTTTTGAATGCAAGTAGATGCTATCGGGTGTGTTAAGCAGGTGTTGCTTAATGCTTATGGAAAGCTTTTATATTTTTAGCCCTGCTTGGCAAGTGTTTAGGAAGACGTGGCTCCAGAGCTGCAGATCATCTCGTATTTGGCACACAGTCTTGTGTTCTGCGCAGCCTGAGCTGAACTTCACTTGGAACTGAGTAGAGGACACATCCCCAGATGACCATTAGAGACCACAAAGAGACCCACGCAGGCACCATAACAAGGATTGCATAAGGTTGTGCAAGCTAAATGACTGTGCATTAGGTGGATGCCAGCTATGAATTAGGTAGGTTGGTCTAGGAAATTTTAATTTATAAATTCTTTTGCTTTTCACCCCCAGTGTGCTTAATTTGTTGAAAACTTCCACCTTGCACCCTGTGCAGAATAAACAGCATTTCCTCGCTAAACCTGGCTCTTTGTCTGTGTTTAGAGAGTTCCTAAAATCTGCCAACACCTCCTTCAAAAAAGGTCTTCAATGTCATCTGGCTCCTGAGGCCCCTGGCAGTATCATCCTTCATCTCATGTCAACACATGTGAGCTGGATCATTCAGAGCTAGCAAAAGTTTGAGAGGTTCCAGTGAGGATGCTGTCTTCAGAAAATATAGCTGTTAAATCTAAAAAAATATTTGACATACTGAAACAGTATTTTTAAAAATGCATATAATGGAGCCTAGATGGTTTCCTCCCAAATCTGCAAGACAACCTTTCAGAATATCCCAGATTCTGGGGACAACAAAGAGGCAGGAAGGCATTCTGGAAAGTTCAGGGAACTGGTGTAACTCAGAGTTGCTTGGATTTCCTCTTCTCACTAAAAGTGGTGTTCAGCTTCAAATAGAAAAAAAAAACAAACCAAACCCCCAAAAAATGACATTATCTTAATGTGGTAATGAAAATCTGTTATAATTTAGAAATACTTCTCACTTCACTTGTTAACACTGAAGACCAGATGGAACTTGGTTCCTTCAAGTTTGTAGAGGTTTTTGTGACAAATGTATTTCTCCTGCAGAGAATGCCATAATAATAAAAGAAAGGTGTCAAGTTCTAACATCTATTTTATCTGGTGTGTCTCAGATTTAGTATTAACAGACTAGGAACACTCTGTTTTCCTGTCAGCACATTACCTTCCGTAGGCATTCTGATTTTCTGTTTTCAGAGAAAAAGGTAGCAAGATATCTGTCTTCCAGAGGATGAAACTGAATCCGCGAGCTGATGAAGACTACATCTTTTCTTCTGTGGCAAAATCAGTAAATGAATCCATGTTCCCTCATTCAAGATGAGTACCACAGCCATTGGTCTATGTTATTTCTGGATGAATTCACTGGAAGAATCATCTAAATAGTTCAGTTACATGTCCTGCACATTTTGCGAACCATTAATGAAGGCTACAGGTTACTACAGCAGCTTCTTTCCACTGTCATTTACAAAAAATAGAAATCAAGAACTTGAATTCTAATAATTAATGTGTTCAAATAAATCAAGAAAGGTGAAATGCAGCCTTAGTAGCTGGCATTTTTTGGTCTGAAGATGTGCAGATCCCTTCTTTCTCTGTCATTCCAACTTAGTAAACCAGAGTGCAAATAGCTCAATTTAGTTAAGCTGATAGTTATAAAGCCAAATCAAATAAACACACCAAAGGGAAATAAAAAACCTCAATACAAGAAATTAAACCTCTCCTTAAATTAATTGGTTTTTTGGTTTTTATTCAGAGAGCTGTTCATTTGCCAAAAAGGAGAGAAAGCCTGGTAAACAGTGGCAAACACTCTTAGCAAATTCTTCATTCAGATTACACGAAGGAAATGAGCACATTCTGGACAAACAATGGGTTGAATGTAAAGGCCAGCAATATAGAAGACAGTCACAACTTGCTTCTCATGGGAGAGGAAACCAGAACAAGTGTTTCCAGAAAGCTCGGGACATTTTTGTCTGACTTCTAGTATTTGGGGAAAGGAGTTCTCTTAGGATACAAAATTGTTGAGGCAGATCTTCCTGAGCAGGCATGTATCCTGGAGCAAGTGGTGGTGTTTCACAGTACTGGCCATGTTATAGCTAAGGAAAGGGTACACTTGCTCTGTATTCGCTTCTCAATTTTTGACATTTAGGAAGAATAAGAACAGGTTATGTTTTAAAAAAAGCTAAGGGGCTGAGGCTGCTGAGGGAGAGAACATCTATTCTTTTATAAGACCATGCTACTCTACCACAGCCACAGTAACAATAAATCCTCAGATATTACTCTGAAAACTTAGCCCTTTCACACACTGTTTCTGCACTACTATCTTTCAAGACACGAGTCGAACCAAGGGCTAAAACATAATCAAGCTAGTTTGTCAAATTTCCACTTTCTTTTTTAAAGGGGAGACTCTTTTGAAACACAAGATTTTGTATGCCCTGAATGATCCTCAGATCTTTGCAGTCTTCTAAGCTCTTCTCTGAGATACAGCATAAAATCAGTCAAAAGCCTTGTTATACATAGATATGACACCTGAGTTAAGTGCAACAAACAACCTTGTCAATCAAAATTCACATTAAAATGAGAGCTCATGTCAATTCTATCTTCCTGACAGCTGAATGCAGACAGAAAATTCTACAAACCTTCAGCACGTCTAAGAAAGGGACTGTTCTGCTATCTCTTTCAATTTTCTGCATCTGCTAAACCCCTTCAAAAGCCATCAAACTAAAAGCCTCTCTGGCTTCTTTTTCCTCCTGTGAGCTGAAACTTTATATGTCTGAAATACAACTATGCTCTAGTTCTTTCAGAGGATGTGGATTTTGATTTAAGAATTGGTGCATTGAGTTAAAAAAAAATGACAATGTCTTTTTTGGCCCTAAACACTGCAAAAATCTGCCTTCACTTAGTCATAAAAAGATATTTCACTTCACATGGGAGCTCTTCTACCACTGTCTAATAATAAATCATCACTCAAGAATCAGTTTGAGTTATGTATGTTCACATTAAATCCACACAAGTTAGTTTAAATGAAGTTAGAACAAAAAATGGTGCTAAGCTACCCATGCTGGTGGTGGTGGGTGGGCAGTTGTGTGTAGGCAATTTCCCACAGAGAGATCAACCACTGTATAGGCATTGCTATACTTTAATTAGGCATTTTGGCTTGCAGGGAGGGCAGGAATTAGTTGCAACACATACATACCCACTAGACAAAAAAGTAGGTTTATTTGTTTAACCTCTGCGGTACAGACAAATCCTAAATATACCATAGCATCCACAGAGCTGCACCGTGAAGGAATCTTTCCCAGTAAGGCAGAGAATTTCCTTCAGGAGTAATGAGAAATGCTGGAATGACTAACTCCCATCTTTTCCCTTGTTCCCAATAGAAAATATGCTGACAGGTGATGTTAGCAAGCAGACCTCTTCTTCCGCTAGAAAGGCCCTTGATGTTGTTGCTTTTTTGACATCACCGAGGCATCCATGCTGTCATTCAGCTGGCTCTGGCAAGATGTTTATTGCATAGGAGACCCACAAGTCTACTTGCTCAAAGCTTTTAAGTAGAGCTGCAGCAAAATCAGCATGTCCTTTGAAGGGATGTAACATGTGGACATTGTTACTGAGGCTCACTGCTCCCTTCACCCACAGTTCCAAAAGCAGAGGTGCAGGCATCCAGCTGAGCAGTGGGCGCACATCTGGGGGAGGCTCCATGGAGGGGTGAGCCCTGAGGGTCATTACTGTCCAATATGGCTTTCTGTCCAGATGGCACTCTGGGGCAGCTGCTAGCAAAGGATCACTTTTGTTAGGAGGAACCTCATGTCAAGGTAAGTGTCATCTTACCAAAAGACAAAATGAAACTTTATACACTCTCACAATAGAGAAGGAGATTAAAATTTGGGGAGTCATTTTTTTCTGTTATAATGCCTTTTATTTGGTCTGCTACAAAGTATGTGCACCTGTCTGCAAATAGCTCTTTTACTATTCTGGACAGAGCTGATTCTCTTCAGAACCCCTTCCTTCTCGTTTGTGATCGTGTCTCTAAGGGCTGCTTCTGAAACAAGAATTTATGTCCTGTAGCTCAGCATATCACATCCATAATTGCCAGCAACAGAACTGAAAATTGCATTTAGATCCAACGCATGCCTGGATCATTTTCTACACAAGAAATATTTAATTTTCCAGGGAGCTTTTACATCAACGTAATGGTTGCTTTGAGAATTAAATTCCCCTTATTTTCTTGTAGAAAATCATTAGAGATTAGAGAGATGAGAGAATAAAGGGGACAAGAATCTTGCCTTTCACTTCAAATAACAGTATGTTAGAGCTGTACTTGAACATCAAAGCCCCCTAAAAGAATTTAGAGACAAAAAGCTGGGTTTCACATAAAATCTGAAGCTTTTGTGATTTGAAGAACTTGAGTGCTTTTTGACTGTGTTTGAATCAACTTTTCTTTTATTAGTTCAAAAGTTATTGTTATGATCATCTTCAGAAAATAATGCTAAATTAATTCAGTGAAATTTTATGAGTGAAATTATATGACATAGTAACGAAACGCAAATATCCTTGTTCATTAGGCTCATCCATTTCAACTGTACCTGCAGTACATTTCTCAGCGGGAAGTGTTAATCATACAGCAGCATGCAGAAAAGAATATATTATATTAATTAAATAGCCACATTATGTGTCTGTGTGCTGAATTATGCCCATGAAATTAAACATAGCATACATTACTATTTTTATTACACCAAGACAATTTTCTGTTTATGGGATTTGGGAGGAAAATGGTGTCATTTTGTTGTGCACTACAAGTAGCAAGTGAAGAACAGTCTGGTATTTCAATGATAACAGTATTGTCCAAAAGAAACCTCTGCATGAAATTTACAGAACCATGATCCTTCAAAGAGCTGTTTGCAGGCATATGGAACAATCCATGTAGACCACACTGAAAAACTGAAGCATGTAGGAAGATTAGAGGGTTGGACAGAGAAAAAAGGATTGGCAGGACTGAGCCATCAAATTCAAATACTCAGCCAACACCTACTCAAGTTGATCCAACACTGAATACAGTTTCTTTCCAAAGGTCACTTGGCTACCTTACCCACTACCCAGTGCCTTCAAGGACTTTGAGTGCTTTAAAGATTAAGCTGCTACATACACATTAAAAAAAACTTGTCATGAAGTCAGTGTATGGTATGTTCACATCCACAGAAAACAACACTGCTTGCTGAAAGGTGTTTAGGAAACTTTCTTCTTCCATCATTACACGATGCATATCCTTAATGATGCCTCGAAGCTGATTTCTTACTAGAATTTTGAACATTTAAGGCTAATGGATGTTTACTTCTGGAATTAGAGGTAAAGTCCCCAAGACCCTCTTAAGAATGCTGGAATCAATGACACAAAAGAAGCAGAAAAAATTCTTCAACAAACCTACTCAGTTTAAAATGTCAGTTTTCCTTTATATATAAAATATAGCACTTTAGATTATGCTACAAAGAGGAAGGACAGGGCAAATTTATATCTTACAACATGCTCTCAGGTTACTGAAGTCTTTGGCTTCCCTCTAAAACACCATGATGGAAGGCATGTTAACCAACAATATTTGAAGAAAAATCAACATTTGCATTTACAGACAGTCAAGGATTTCAGATTCCTTGAAGATTTGTGGCAGTGACATCAGAACACCTAGAAAACAGGCATCTAGCCCTGACAGCACATTAGGTTTTAGGCTCTTTATCTGACCAATAGACACAGACTCCTCTGGGGCTGGACAGTTCTGTAAGAAATCATGCTTCAGTTCCTGTATTTGGAGGAGATGCTACAGCCTCTGTTTGACAATTCCCAGAGGGCTTTAGCCCATAACCTGTCTCACAAAATGCTGATAGCCATACAATTCTATCTCCTTCCTCTATGTTTCCGGATAAAGTAGCAACGCCTCCTGTTCCTCACACTGAACCGAAGGCTGGCCATGGGCTTTCAGCATCTTCTGGTTATGCCCCAGAGGTCAGGTCTTCTGAGCTACAGAATTGGGTTCCTCTTTATACCTGTTATGCCATCAGACCATTCTTGCTCTGTGAACATCAGACCACATATGTAACTTCATTTATATGTGGTCTTACTGAACTCGGTCTGTCACTCTGGCCGTGGAAGGATTTACTTTGCACCAAAATGGCATTTATTTTTCCCCACTGGATGCAGAGACACACAGCTCCTGTACAGGAAGCATAGGCATAGGTAAAAAGAAATGAAGTATAGTGTCACTGAGTCCAAGGGAACTGCCTCTCTGCCATTAAGTTATTTGTGACCTTCAGAGACTTCCTGAGCAGGAAAGGTATCAGGTTTTGTCCCATCTTTAAATAAATGACAAGACCAAGATGGTGCTATGTATCATACAAGGCAAAACTTTTTAAATTATTTTGAAGCTGCATTTTTTGTTCCTTCTTTTTGTATCAAGTTCACTCCTAAAGTGGCTCTAGTCTTTCAGTCTTAATAAATATTTTTATATGCAGTGGTTGTAATGCCTTTCACGCTGCAGTGAAGACTGCAGCCATGATAGCCATGTCTAGTTTCTTCACTGATTTATAACTGAGCTGTAAAACTTTGCTCTAGCTTCGAAACAAATAGAAAATTTATTGTTGAAAGCAACTGTTTAAAACACAAGTTTACATATAAATGTAACAAAACTACATGGTGCCAGTTTGCTGAACTGCCTTTACAGAAAACATCTTTTTAAGAGCCTTTCCTTTCTTGAGCATTATGTCTAGATTGAGAATCATCTAAAATAATCAAGAACTACTCAGACTTGAGGTCTGGATTCACTTGAATAAGATCATTGCTCTGAATAATGTTAACTGCTCAACAATTAGCAGGACGATTAATTCAATAGCTCTTTGCATGCTGGCTCAACACATTGGTCCTGACAAGCCATAATGATCTCATGATGGATAGGATATCATTCAGGTCACCACTCTGTGACCCATCTAATCTGACACTTGAATTCAATTCTGATTTTTAACAACAGATCCTCAAAATGAAAAGGACAGATTTTTTGCACACTAGTAAGTCAAAGTAATGTTCTCCTATTTTCCCTAGGTTTGTTTGACATTTGTCTCTAAAGAAAACACGTTACAGCTAAGGATCATTGCAATCACCCCCTCTGAACTTCTACATAAAACAATCCATAGCATTTAGGGATGTTTCTATATCTGTATCTTATAGGACTTGGCACAGGTTTTTCCCAGACACTGGAGGACAGCTGCTTATCTGTGGTGGCAGTCAATACATTGTGATCTCCCTTATCATTGTATTACAGCACCAAGAGCAAATAGAGCAATCACAACAGTAGCAGGGTTTGCTACAGGAGGATGAAATTAAACTGCAGAAGTCAGATGGGAAGAGAGAAACACACAGCACTATTCCCACAAGCAGCACCAATTTTCCGTGGAATATCAAAGCACCCCAAAGGACACAAAGGGTCTGCATCTTCAAGACACACAGGTTTCAGAAAACAGAAACTAACATTCTCACATCTGAGAAAGGGACATTTTTTAAAATTTCAGCTGCCTACATGAGATTGAAATGACTCTTTTGTTCCTGCTTCCATAGTCCATGAATCAAACTCAGACAAGGAACTGACTGTCAGCAACTGAAGCCCTCAATTTTAATAAGTAAAAAGTAGATAAATAAATAAACACACACAATATAACTACATTTTTCTGCAATTTTATTAAAGCTGTAAACTAAAACAACTGCCTATAATGTCAGCCAGATTCATTATTCAGTCTGACATGGTCACCCAATATTGGCATAGTCTACTTCAGGGAGGCGTTCTCATAATGACAGAGTTGAAAGCAAAGCCATAGATCGTGATTCTCTTTCCCAGGCTCAGTTAAGAAACCACCTTCTTTCTATTTCTCTATTTCTCTTCTTAGGGCTTTCTTCATACTCTCTCTTGCAGCAGTGGACAGTGAGTGCTAATAAGTCAAACACTTGTCATTTAATGTCAGTATAAATACTGTCTCTTCACATAGGATTATATTTTGCTTCTTTTTCTGATGACTGTGTGTCCTTCTGACAGTATGTGTGATATAGTATACCACACATACTGTCAGATAGATTTGAATATATACTATAGATGACAGATTTGAATATATACTATAATAATTGTGGTCTCTTTTGAGACCTGTACCCTGAAACAAGCTATTCAAATTAGACCTACCTGTAAGATGAAGGGAAGGGAAGGGAAGGGAAGGGAAGGGAATGGGACACAGATGCTTAGTCCTCACAGTGGGAGGAGGTCTTGAATGGAGTTCAAGGATATGTGCTGGCATCTGTGTTGTGCAGCACACTACTTAGTAGTCTGGGAAAAGAGCAGACAATGAAGAGGCAGATTTTCTTGAACTATCAATATCAAACAGGTTATAGTAGAGCTGAAAATTTTCGGTGAAGAGCGTTAGGACAATCAAAGTCAAGTACTAGCTTCTGCATCAAAAATAACTAAGTAAAATTGTGCCTTTTCATATTCTTACATAAAAAAGGTTTACTTTAACCCTGAATGGTTGTTGATATACCATACATACAGCACATTGCAAAATACTGAAGTCAGGTAAAAGCATTTAATAAATAAACTCTTTTATAAGTCAGAAATTTTAATTTCATACAAGCTGCAAATTCAAGATTCAAAGGCATTGTGTACTCAAAGCAGGATTTTTCAGCATTTACCATTTCCTATGCATACCATTCAAAACTCTTTCCCTCAATAAACATTTTCCAAAGGTCACAATCAGAGTTACCTGGTAGTCTAGTCTAGTCTAGTACAATTATCACAGAAAAGCTTTGAAAGTCTGGGAAAGTAGAACGTATTACTTGGGGTGTTAAATAATGAAGAAAAATAAAACATATATGCAAGAATTCAAGGAAACAAATCATATTCAATAGTCTCCACTCATACAGAACTACAGTATCTAAATGTCTATTTCTACTCCAGCAATTAACATTTCAATATACTACTTTAATATTATTTTTAGTTGTTTTGTGACTGACAATGACATTTAAAATAGCAACTGAAACTGCAAATTCAGATTCTATACCAATTTGCATTGCCAAACCGACCCTTGGAGATTTCCCCCTTGAAAAGCCACAACAGATGGGTAAATTGACAGTGAAAACCTATAGCAAACTTTAGGTCTGTATCTAATTTTCCTGTGCCAGACTCAATCCTGAATAGTGCAGCTAAGAACAGTGTTTACTGTTAGAACCATGTAAATGTGTAGCAGCTCTTGTTCGTGTCAGGGCAGTAGGATATTCTATCAAAAGTGCTGTATGGTTCTAATCAACATGCAGTGTGAGCTCACCTTGGAACTAGAAATCAAAACAAAAATAGAATAAATAGGCAGGTTTCCAACCAAGCAAGCAACCACACTAAGTTATGGAGTGATTTATAAGTCATTTTTTTGAAACACTGACCAGAATTAGTGCTAAGTAAATACTGCATAACACATACAGAACATAGCAGATTTAAAACTAGTTCATTCTGTGCTAGCTCCATACTGAACTGCTTTTTCATAAATATTCTAATGAATGGTTCACACGGATGAGCGTTCAGTCTTGGGCTTTTATTGGGGAATTCACCCATTTGAAGACCTTGAACCAGAAAGCTGGCAGGATCACAACATAAAGCTACAAACACAAGCATTCCCCTCAGAATTCAAACATTGAGTACCACTAAATCTTGGCTGTATAGGTATTCAATTCTCACAGAAAATAGAAAGTAGAATTTTATAAACAACGGCTAACAACAGCCATGAGTGTTTGTAATTCAAACAGATGTTAAATTGCTCATGTTTGCTGGTAATAAGCCTGCCAGTGATGAGACTGCATTTGGAAATGTCATCATGCCTGTTAAAGTCCAGAAGACACTAGAAGTGGTGCATTAGTCTGCTACAACCTACTAACTAACCCAATAAAATCTTTAGCTCAAAAATCACAAGTTAATGGAATTAATGGTAGAGGTCCAAAGTCTCCATCAGTGACTCTCTCATTCATCTGGCATCTGGCAAGACAGCAAAAACACACAACAGTTAACACCTGGCACCACTGAAGCTAACAGTAAAGCTCTGGAGAAGCAACTGGTTGGGATGGAGATCAGATGTAAAAGATCTTTTACATCCAAAAAGAGGTATAAAACATAAGATTCCATGAAATTACCTAGTTCTGTGCCAAAAAGTAAATCTACAGAGTGCTTGGTGGTCCTTGCAGATCCAGCTTCTCAGACTGCCAAGGTTGGTTCACTCTGATTCTTTTTTGAGGGTAATCCTTATTTCGAGACTCATAAATAAAAACAAAGTATTTGTAAAGAACAGAGGAGAAAATTGGAAGACTAACACTTCACAACTACATATAAATTCATAGTATTTATAGTTTATGTCTTCAATTTTACAGTCAATGCTTTTTAAAATACATTTGCAGTGTTGTTTGCCATCCCTACAGACAAAATAATCCAAAATTTCAAAAATGCAGTACCAGCTGTAACTAAAAGTTTTGTTAGCTCCCTGATTTGAGCTCTATTCAAAAAGAAGAGACTTGTTCACCTCAGCTGGTAAACTTGCTGTCTGGGACAATTCCCCATAACCCAGGACACCCAGACTCTCATCTTTCAGCTTTCTCATTAAAACTCTGTGTAAGAAAATTAATGATTAGTTTGTACAAAAGTGGACAACATTTGGCAGCTCTTGAGACCCTTGCTACCATAGTTCTCCACATAATTATTCCCTAGCATACACTACAAACAAATTTTCCCACAGCCCCTCAGACATTTAGTGCTCACATTTTGAAGGTATCGTTTTCATTTCAATGTACCAAAGAACTGTCCAAACCTCACCATTTAAAAAAAAAACTGTTTTATTTTCTGGGCAATCCTACTCCAGAGCTGCCATCTGCTAGTTCTGTGCTGATTGCCATGTTAATACTTTCCTAGAATGCAGCCACGAATGCTAAACTGCCCCATTAACTGAATCATTCATTCAGCAACTGGATACTTTGCACATTGTGTCAGCCAGGATTATTTTTGGTTTATAAGCTATGGATCTCAAGCCACTATCTCTCAGTGAGCTATCTCCTTTTTGTATCATTCGTGTTAAATGCAACCTTAAGACAAAGAAATCTTCTAAACAGGTTTGGAAGAGAAAATTTTGTCAAGAACCTCATCTCAACTATGACAACTTAAGGAAACACGACAGTTAAAAGAATGGAAGTGGAACTGGTAATAAATGGAATCACACTTTTCCCATCACTGGATCTGACTTTGCCTATTTGTAAACATGTAGAAGTCTTATTTTCCCTATCCTGCACACTTTGGATGTTTCACCAGCATTATACAGAAAAAAAATAATTAGCAACAGGAAAAGAATTCTCAAAACAATTCTGACACTGTTCACAGAAAGAAAAGCTCTGTCAGGGAGCTGGTAGTGTGTTGACTTCTGTGTAACCAGGCTTTCATCCTCAGTTGTCAGAAGACAAGAAAAGCTTCTCTGCTAACACTTCAGATGGCAACAGACCTGTTCTAAAACATGTTGTTGATTCAATTCCTTTACTTTCACATTGTCTGTTGTAGTCAAAAGGAGAGTATTTGCAAGGGTTATGCGCAGTGTGTAGAGTGTAACTTGTCGAAGATGACAAACAGACCACAGTTGTTTCAAGAGCCTGTCAGTGTGGGCCATAAAAATAAAACAGTTCTGCAGAAGAGGTGTGTTCTGACTACGGGGCACTGAAAGAACCATTAGTCTTTTAATAAGGCATTAGTTTGTGTATCTCTCCTCTACAGTGCCATCTGAAGCATTAAGATGTGACTAGTTAGGCGAATTTAATAGGAAGCATTCCATCACCTTTAAGGAATAGGAAACTTCTGGTCATGTTAGAAAGGTAGGTAATGAAGTCACCAGCATCAAAACTACCCTAGAAACTCAGCAAGATACCTTGGTCTACTATGTCACCAGACTGTAGCATGACCTGGGAGTGGTCAGGGAAAGAGACCTTTAATATTGCTGCTTCTTATTATTCAAAGTACTAAGACTGAAACATGTATCTTAAAGCTTTTAATAAATGAAGCATAGTAAAAAGAGCCAGCACAAGGATTTCTGCATATATAAGTATGCATTCATTCAAATACTTGTCTGCAGCTTCCCAGAAAGTTCATCAATCCCTCATATATTTCTGCATTAAATCACATGCCAGCATGCACAATGTTTCCGTGTTCAGTGAAGAACACTCTGTACTTCAACCTTTGGAGTTACAGGCAGAGAAGAAAAGTGGCCGTGCTCTTGGCATACTAATACAGTTTGACGAGAAAGAAACAAGAACATTACCAAAAAATCCTCTTAATCAGCCTCAGGTCTTTACTCCAGGGTCAAATGAACTTTTTCTAAGACCTGATTATGTGTTCTTTTTAATTTTTCTCAGGTCATTACTCTTTATGTCCAAATTACATCTCTTGACAAACTTAAACGTTGCAGCTAAAGGGAGCAACATTTATTTCTTCCATAATTAGTTACAGAGCTTTGCTGCCCATTCCTGTGCAAACACAAATTTAACTGGCTTCCTTCTTTTGCTTCCTGTTTCTAATTAGCCAACACAATAATGCCTTCCCTTTAGAAAATGAGCACTGGACAGTGTTTACTGGAAAAGGCTGGTCCTCCTTCTTATTCCCAGTGCAGCTAATTAACCTCTTCTTATCTTGGTCGAGGATAGAACATATCTCACACTCATGTTCTCTTGTCCAGAATCCTGTTAGGTAAGTTTGCTTGATACTATAAACTTGCAAGTATTTAGTACATCAAGCCTTTGAGTAAAATGACTCTGAATGCCTTTCCATCTATACTGATAATAAGGTCATTTGCATCTGAAGCAAACAGAAGCAGGACAGAGAAGAATAGCAAGAAATACAGGGTTTCTTTTGGAAAAAAATTATCCTGACAATGTTACATGTGATTGTTTGTTATATTTGTGTTATTATCTGGACAAAGCATCTTTTTCATAACTGTTTAAACCCTTAAAGTGTAATCCTAAAAGGACTGTGTGAGCATTCTCCATTTTCCATTCACAACAGTGAATACAGGAAGCAATTTTGGCCATGATTTGCCTGCACACTTAGCTTTACACACATATATCCAAAAAGACAGTAGAACCACTCCCAAAGGCCAGCTCAATCCTCTTGAAAACAATGAGCAAGTTCCTTCACCTCTGTTGACATTTTGCTCCATATGTGCAAAAGTAAACTTATGTGAAGGATTTCTGCAAACTTCAACAGCCAAAAAAAAAAAATGCTTTAACCTAAATTAATCATTGAAGAGTAAAACTATAAACATCCCTGTAAATATCAGGAATTCTTGTCAGCAGTTGCAACCCAGCTACACAAGATGGTTTTTTACAATGCTTTGGTTCTTAATATTTAAGCATTATCTAACAATGCCAGAAGAGAACCTTTCACTCTAAAAATAGGAACACAAAGAATTTATGTTTTAAGGGTTTTTGAGATTTAGAATATCAGAATTCAGAGCAAAGCTCTGCTAATGACTTTTCTTGTGAATCAGCTCTTCTGACTCCATTGAAAATATTTGTGTGTCTAATTAGAGCTATCCTTATAGCTCAACAACCTGTTTTATGGTCCATACAAATACACTAGGCAATGGTATAGGGCACCCACAGGTGCAACAACAATGGGGCTGAGCACCTAGTGGCATTATGGGCCAGTTTTATCTTTCCCAATTTTTCATCTTTATATGAAGAAATTTCAGAAATATCTGAAATGTCAGATCCAAGTATTTTATCAATTATCTTTGAAAGGATGACAAAATGTTTGTTCCAGATATGTTGCCTTATATACCTATATGTAATCAGTCCTTTTTTCATTGTATACAGCCCAGGAGAATGTATGTTCAATATATGAACAGCGTTTAAAAAGAAATAGCACCTTAAATGAGAACCACCAGAAGTAGGAATGGTTAATAAACATTTAAACTACGGTTGTACTTTGTTTGTCTCTGTATACCAGAAGATCTACAGTGACAATCATCCTGTTTGGGGGCTTGGCTACCTTTAGTGTTTCCAAATCCATTTTTTACAGTTTAGCAAACATTTACTTGGTTCAGTTTAATAAACCTTTTAGCTTTTATCACAAGGTAGGGCACCAAGTCACTGTTGTCTCTTGCTTAGCTGTTGATCTTCTAAAAGCTGCAGATCCTCTTCTTTAGAACTTCAGCTTTTCTAGCATTTCCCATCTTGCATGCACATAGCTCATTACAGTCATGTGTGGGAATTTTCCCCTTCTCTGATTGATTTACGTTGTGTCTGACTCATCCTATTGCTCCAATCAATCAACATTTCACATTCTAATCTTCCCAAGTGCTTGTAGTTTTCCTGCTCTTGCTTTTTTTTTTTTTTTTTTTGGGTCTGAAAATTTAATAAGGGCATTCTCTACTCTGCTGTCCAAAACCTTAATGAAAGCAACAAATAATATTTAACTTGTGAAACTTCGCTTTGCTCCTCTTTTCAGTTTGTGAACAATAGATAGCTACACTCAGTATGAATTTTCATCCACTTGCTTACACATTCTGCACCAGTTCCCTAACCCTTCTGTATCTCAGTTATGAAAATGCTGTGCAAGAGAAAAAAAATGCGTTGAAAGTCAAGTTACATGTGATATTTGCTTCCTTCTCCACAAAGCATGTCCCTCAAATTGTAAGAAGTTAGGTAGCTTGAAGTTCATGAATTCTAAACAATAGAGATACTTTATAAAATGGAATTAAGTTTTTCTTGGAAATGGCCACTTGTTATGACTGAGTGAAAACTTGTCTTGAAAATACTACCAGATATGTAAACCAAAAGAATTATGTGTTTTCCTTACCTTATCTGAGTTAGATAAAGCCATCTTATCTAGGTACTTAAAAGAGAAATTAAGCATCTGAACAAACTTTGATGGCTAATCTCAGCATCTGCCATGATTTCCCCATTGATTTGGGGTTATTGAGCAAAATCTCATCCATAGACAAATGTTGTGGGTGCCCGTGTAATTTAAAAAGTATACGTATAGACAGTAACAATTCTACAGTCCTTTCATCACACAATTGATTATGTCCCTTTCCTAATAACCACTGAAATTTAGAAGGGAGGCATATTGACATATCTAGAGCCATATATTGCAGCAAACAGTTGGAAGATTCAATCAAGTACGATCACACACTTTAGGATTCACTATTAACAAAAATATCCTGCCCATGGACATCTGTTTTATTAGCAACAATACTTGCAACTGCTAGTTAGTTTGAGTTGTCTTCTTTTGTCCATTGCAATTTGAAATTTTTGACTGCTCCTTTCTTTGTCCACAATGTTTTCACAGTTTATTTCTGAAACAGCCATCACTCAAAGCCAGGGAGTCAGAGAGCTGGCTTCACTTTCTGTCACTTAACTGCTCAGATTTGTACATCGCCCTAAATGAGTTCTGCCAGAGCTTCTTACACATCTATTTGTCCATGAGTGTGTGAAACTGCTCCCGCTTTGTGCGTGATTCAAGCAACCCCTGAGGCTGCTACTGCCCATTTTTCTTTATCTCAAAGTGTGAAAACTCAAGTTTTATTTCTTTAGAGGTCATGGAACTGCTCATCACCTGCATCAATCTGTATTACAGGCAGTGAAATAAGGTCTGCACTGTACTGGGGATACAATTTTTTGTCATTACTGTCCCTGCAAAGAACTGCATATGAAAAGATGAATGTGGAGGTTCTGTGCAGGGACAGAACATAGAAATATGGAAGAAGTTTTGAAAAGTCTTGCTATTAGCCTTCAATAAAAAGGATGAAATTTTAAAAAATATTCAGTTTCTTGTTTCTAACATGCACAAGGTTAAAAACATGCCTCCCCAGTTTTGAAAGAGTAGCAAACATGAGAAAAGTTTTTCTGTGGAAAGATCCCTCGAACCAGATTTTTTAAAGTCTGAAACTGTTGGGCTTTTCTGCCTAGTAATTGTTACAGTGCTCACACAGAGAGCACTTCATGTGCCCTATCATCTTCAGCGTGAGGTGCAAACAGTTTGTGACATACTGCATTTGGATGACCACTTTAATTACTCATTTTAATAACAGACTGGCCACTACAGTGAATAATAATAAACACCTTCCCATCTGCTGGGTTTTTAAGACAAGAAGGCATTTTGTCCCTTCGCCATCTCAACTCTACACACCTGCTAATTCATCCATTTCTCTTCTTGTCTTCCACCAAGCTAAAGAACACAATAATTCCTGCCAGTAAATAGGCAAGATATGAGCAATAGGAACAGAACAACACTGCTGACAGTGGTGGTAAGAGAGAACCTATCAAACCATCAACAGGGGATCCAAGGTAAAAGAAGGCTCTAGAGACTCACACCTGGTTCAAAGCCAACATATATTTTTTGATTCTTTCTTCTGCCTGGTTTAATATTCAGTTTCACTTCAGTTGGATATGAGTAATAACCCATGTTATACAAAACTTTCCAGGTATATACAACAAAATCACTTCGTCTCCAAAGGAGGTAGTTCCCTGCAGTTGCTGTCTATGTTTTTGGCAAGAATTCACTGACCTTGACTGTAACCACCTAGTAGCAAATTGATCACTGTCATAGAATTATTAATTTTTTTTAATTCATGTTTTGTGGAAGTTTTATGAACTGTCAGGAAAGAATAAAAGTAGATCCATCAAGTTTAATCAATAATGTTTACTTTGTCTTTACTACTATACTATAAAAATTAGTAAGACTACATATTTAAGAAAAATGGTCTTGAAAGGTCTGAAATCTAATAACTCATGCGTTTCTCAGACTAAGCAAAAGAAAGCCCATTTCAACTTTCATGTATTAAAATAGGATGCAAACGTACAATAAGAAAATTTATACTAATCGTGTCAGCCCTTAATCCAAATCCAAGAGGACACAGAAAAATGTAAAAGAAAAAATACTGAAGATTCAGATTTAAGTAGGATTGTTAGCAATCCTAGAACTGTGGCTGTTATGAAGTTATGGTATAAAGTTAGATATACATAGAAAGATGTTTTTCTCAAAAGATACGGGACTTAACATGATATCGATTTTTTTGGAAGTGCAATCACTTTCTCTTCTCTTTCTGAGAAGATTTGTGAGTTCAATTCTAGTGTTGTATAGCAAGAATTCTGTGTCTGTTCAAGCCCTTAGCTAGAGAACTATTGAGCAATAAATCAGATGTCAATCCTAATGTACAATATTGGTAATTTAGATCTTCCCTCCTGAAATCCACACAGGTTGTCTTTTGATAGGGTGTGGATTTGGGGTTTTTTTTGTTTGGTTTGTTGTTGGGGTTTTTTATTATCTTTGCCCCATCTTCTTGAGTAAAGTAAATGACAAAAAGATTTCATAAAAATCCTGCATCTTAAATATTCTGTTTATGAAGTGAAGAAAAAAAATCATGTGAGGAGTTAACTCTCTTTGGCAAGTGCAGCTTTCACCAGGCTCAACAGGATATTGTGACAATGAAGCAGTGGCAACACAAAACATCAAAGTTTAAAAGAATTAGATAATTTTCTATACAAAAGATAGGACCTTTCACCTAGATAGACCTGGAACCTTTCACCTTGGTGAAGAGTCTTGGTAACAGCATTGGAAATCACAGCCTCAAACGGGAGGAATTCAGGCACCAAAGGAAAACATTTTTTTCTTTTTTACTTTTTCTTTCTTAAGGAAAAAAAAAAAGCTTAGATTTTTTCCAGGAAGATAGCTTGGGGAAGCTGGATCATCAAACGGTGCAGAACTAATGAGCACAGCAAAAAGGAATCAGTGAGGACTGGAAATACCTGTCCATGGCAGAGAGACAGAGCAGGTCTCTGTGCGAAAGCAGGATAGAGATTAGGTGGAACATTCTCTGCAGCTGGAACTTGCACAGCATGGGAGAAGCTCGATCATGAGAGGAAAAAAGAGCTTTTTGCTGATGTTTGTGCATAGCTCTGCTTGTGGCTAAATGTGCTTCCCTCTCATCTTCCTTTGACTCTTCCTGCATCTCCAACATGGAGCTATTTCCCAGCCTAAACTACTGCTGCAGGGCATGCCTTTTTGAGGCAATATAGTCACATCTTTGTCAAGTCTCTATGTAAGGACCAAAAAGAGAGGCTGTACATGAAGCAAAATGGGAACTAGCGAGAGGTTGAAAACTGAGTATCCAGTATTTTAAATAATCTCCTGAGCAGTCTCATTTAACATATTCCTCATGTTGGAGGTACCTACTTTCTTTCTGTCTGTGGTCACAACCTTGTCAGCTTGGATGGAGTAAGTACTCACTTTTTCATCCAGCCCCTTAGTACAATTAATATCTCACTGCATGAGTTTTAAAACCAGACTAAAATACCTTCTTTCCTGCTTAGACTTTACAGCTGCTGACTAAGAATCAGACTTCTCAAACTTGCATCTTTCTTCTAATTATTTCTGAACACATTCTTAATTAATTTCAGATTTCAGGATATTAGGTGGATGGGGGTTGAAGGATATAAGGTGAGTAGGCTTTGACATTTGTTGGTTTTCAGGATTATTATGACCTTACAGACACTTAAATTGAAGAAGACCGAAGAATTTCTTCTCTACAGTCATTAATTTCTGCCAAGGCTTCAACATAGCAAAACTTATGAAAATAATTGGTTTAGTAGTGATAGAGAAGTAAAAACAGCTTTGTATTCTTCCACATAAATAACTTTTTAGTGCAGAAGGTATAAACTCAGTAATAAAGCTAACACAATATTTTGCACTTTTAAACAGAGTTTTGCTCACAAGCAAAATCAGGAAGACTCTGTGTCGATATTCTTTCACCTTTCAGCTTCAATGCAAGGTAGAACTGACTGTTGTGATGTACTAAGCAGCCCAAAATAGGGGAGGGCCTGGGGCCATTGCTCCTTATTTGCATTGTTTTTCAATGCCATCTGATGCATTCCGATGAACTTCTAACCTCTTGCTCTCATACAGTTTGGATATATCGCTTCCTCTAACTTTTATGCAAATTCCTGATCAATTTTCGGAATAGATTACACGGGTAAGGGGACTCCCATTTCTAGTACTGTATGGCTATCTTCTCAATAGTGTTTTACATAATTAAAGGTGAATTAGAAGACTGAATAACTATAAAAACAAGAGACAGTCCGCATGAATTTTTTTCCCAAAAAATTATGGAATTAAAATCCTAAATAATATTTGGTATTATTTATTGGCTTTTCCAATCTAAATGCAATATTTGGTTTTAGTTTCAGTCACGTCAGAGTTCCTTTTTGAGCTAAGATTTAGATATCTTTTATTAAACATTAATGAACTTATCAATATATGCAGCTACCCATCCGTGGGCAATGTTGTGTTGTACCGTTATAGAGAAAAGGGTCCATTATAAAATTAATCACAGTGATAATAAGTGAACATTTAAAACATTATTCTGCAAAAGCTACGTCATAAGCAGCACTATTTCTAGGAGGTGCTTTTGAATTTTCTCATATGACAGACACCCTGCTCCCTGCTCCAGACTGTCTCTTCCTCTAATTTAAGGTGAGTAGAAATTCATTGAAGACTTGTGTCACATATGCAGTAGGTAAAGCTGAAATGGCAGCAATGCTGTGAAAATGGCAGGATAAATTCTCTGCATAACAGTTTAAATTGTCTTTTAATTCCATTTGTACAGAATGAGAACGTCATTAAAGCTCTAATCTTTAATAGTGCTGTTACCCTAACTTTCTTCTGATAAATGGTAAGATACTGGTTCATCTTAAATTAACAGAAATTTTGTGGAATAACTTTTTCATGTCTGGCTTTTGTAACAGCTTCTTTCTTTTTTTTTTTTTTTTTGCTGTTTA
>VZRQ01002938.1:1555183-1657045 GCA_013397975.1 Machaerirhynchus nigripectus | reverse complement strand
TTTTTTTTTTTTTTTGCTGTTTATGTACATTTGTACCTGTGTGCATGTATGTGTAAAGAGATATAAAAAGAGATTGCAAGTAACGAATTAAATTTCTGAAAAAAAACTATTGATTCTTTCTTGATGGAAGTATCAGATGTCAAAAGTAAATGATCCAATCATCAAATAATTTGGTTGTATATAATGGATAAATTGGGAAAGACTAAATTATGAGCTCATTAAAAAAAACATGTTATAAATCAAAAATCATATACTGCCACTACAGACATTCAGTCCTAACCACAAAATAGACAATGTTTTCTTGACAGCCATCCAAATATTATTTTAAAAAGTAGGATTAAATTTGTAATTTTAGAAGTGCTGATTTTCCTAAAGACAATAACAGTAAAAAGAGAAGTCTGAAACTTTTTTGAATTTAACCACTATTTTATGATTAGAAGGAGAAGGAAAAAATCATTTTACATTAAGTAAGAAAATTAGAATTATTCAGATAATAGTGGTGGATAGAAAAAAATTTAATTTCAAATGAAATTTAACTGGTATTTAATGATCAGAGAGAATGCTTTCTATTCTAAAGAGTGACATGGATAGAGGAAGTAGTAAATAGGGTGTAGAACCATTAATCTGTAGTTTTATGAGCCAATAGCAAGCCAATTCCAATTTTGCACAATTGCAAGGATTTTAACATAAAAATACAGCTCCTACAAAAATAATATTTTATTGTGTCACTAAACAGAGATAAATACATGTTCTAAAATATACTGTATGTTTTTGCTGTTAGGTAGAACTATTCTCCTAATACCATCTGGGGGGTTTAAAACACATTATTGTATTTGTAAGATATATAAAGAATCAATAAAGTGAAATTCAATGAAGTTTAAAAAGTGATGGCCATCAAATATAGATTTGTCTCCTAAAAGTAATCCATTTGCTCCCTTAGAACAAAAGTCTAAGAAAAAAATACTGCCATAGCACGAACTAGTTACTTTTTCAGTCAACTACCATTCCCATCAGAAACTCCAAACATTTTGGCCAAGTGAGAAGAGAGATTTCACCATTCACCTCCGTTCTATGCAGCTGGCTAATTATTCCTTCTGTTTAGATTCAGGAACTGCTCCTCATACACAGTGAAATGTGCATATCTTTGTGACTCCTGCACATTTACAAACCAATAGTTAAATTGTTGAACTTTTCCAAATCAGATCCTGAGACACGTCCGTCCTGCAGAATTCGT
The DNA here is from genome assembly GCA_013397975.1 of Machaerirhynchus nigripectus. Lineage (NCBI taxonomy): Eukaryota > Metazoa > Chordata > Aves > Passeriformes > Dicruridae > Machaerirhynchus > Machaerirhynchus nigripectus. The sequence continues at coordinate 1,655,811 of VZRQ01002938.1, read as the reverse complement.
TCTATGACACGTTGGGCTTCCTTTTTTGTACGTGTGAATGTTTGAGGAAGCTATACATATTCACAGCCTCATTAAAATGCTTTATTATTACTTTCTGAACAATTTTTCCCTATGAACTACTTAGAAGAAACAGGAAAAATATCATTAATAATCCTCCCCTCACTTGCCAGAACTTTCCTCTAATAAAACAGGATCAGTAAGCCACAGTGGCAAATACAGGTTACACCATTATGACAATATCACATAATGACTGTCACTGCAAAGCCAAAATTTACCAGCAGTAATAGCATAGAGGTGTTTGACAACACAAACTGATCTTAAAATTTTAACAGTGAGTAACACTGGTTTGTGTTGACAACTGTTTAAATAGATAGTGTTGGCAACTATAGTAAAATGATTCAATTTTTCATTTTTCTCCCCAGATAGACTTCTAAAGTGACTCAGTATTTTCCACCTGTGCATTAGGAACCTTTGAGCAAAACCTATACAACATCAAGGAAGAAGACAGACCAGAGTAACGGAGAGCCAGACTGCCTGACTGCCAAGAGGGAACTGGGAAATCTCATTCGCAGGGGCATTGAACAGAACTGGCACTAAGCTGAGTAACCTGAGCACTTGAACCCATTATCCTAGGTATCCTCTAGTACCAGTGACAAGCAATGGCACCTCCACAAAATTATCTGCAGTTTGGTGAATTTAAGTGTTTGAAATATTCTGATTCCAAAACCTGAAGAATTTGCCAAGAGTGACTAAGACTCTAAAATTAGTTGTGTCAGTGAAATCCCTCAAGCAGATGCACAAGTCCAGCAGCTGAAATGAGAGAGGATCTAACGCAGAGCAAATTAAGGGTCTACAGTTTCCAGTTTTGTGCTTTAACTAAATTGCCTGTAAAAATCTGAAAAGTGAACCTTGAATATATCCTAGAACAGCAAAGACAAATAAAAGGCTATTTTATTTCCACTAAAGAAAAGGGTTCATCTGCCCAAGCTAGTGTCTGGATTGTGGATACTCAATATTAAGACAAAAAAACTGACTGTAGGTCAGCCAAGTAAGTCACCACCAATTCAGCAGTGTTCTGGCTTGCAGTCCCTGCTCTAGAGACACAGGCTAAAATAAACTAAAGCAAGCAGCAGTAGAGTGACTCTATTCCACCTAGTAAATAATTTCCTTTTTTTACACAGAGTATCTGCACCAATTTGCATCCTAATCACTGTCAATGTAATTTTGGTCCAGTGAGCCACAGAAAGGTTTGCACTGCCTGCCCTGAAATGACAGGAATGTCTGGCTGATATATTCTGAAAGAAAAATAACATACAAATAATACTAAATCTAAATTAAACAAAACAGTTTAATCCAGCTCTGGTCAAATTACAGGGTATGCTATAAATCCACACCATAAAATTGATATCATTTTTAACTGTTAAGATACCAGCCTGGAGAAAAAGAGTTTTAGGACTCAGCCACATCCTTCACATAACCAGCATAATATTAATAGCAGAACAAGAAATAATTGACAAATAAAAATTGTACATCCAGCAAAAGCTGCACCCAACCAGCCCCCAGATTTTTTCTGCAGTTAGTTAGAAAATAATTTACGGCTGTGCTTCCTGGTAAAGAGAATTGGGGGGTGGGGGGGGAAAAGGGTTTACCATGTAAATTTAAAGACTTACAAAACCTTACCAGCTCCAGCCAAATTCAGAAGTACTCCAGTCCAGGAGGAACCTTGCAGTTCTGTGACATGTACAGCTCTTCTAAATAAACAGAGATGGGGATCATGCTGTGATACCTGAGTGTCACCTGACCCTAAACCTCACTGGGAATTGTGCTAAGAGTTTAATAGTATGGATGAGACTGGGGCAACACTTGGCCCCAAGCTCTGCCTTTCCTCTAGTTTTCTGGTACATATTGCCTGACTGACCAACTGTAGCAAGAACAGATGCAGAAAAACACCACACATTTTTCACCAGAAAAATCACTTGAAAACAATGTGTTGATGAGAGACCACAGTCTTCTCCCAGCCCTGTTTGACACCAAAGACCGCACCCGATGACACTGGACACTTCTGCCGTGGTGAAGTTACAGGGAAGCAGGTCTCTTAAAATGCTACTGCAAACCTAATTCTCCTACCCTGGTCTTCCAGCTGATCATTCATGCATGACAAAATACATCTTAGTGCCATGATCAACAAAAATAGAGAAGTTCAGAATGTGCAAGAGGGAGGATTATTCCAAATAATAATCTTATTCTACAACTACAGAAAAAAACCCACAGACAAACAGGTTTTGATTCTAGTTATGGAAACATATCTTCACACATCAGAGCTTCCTCTTACATGATACATGTTCTTTTACTCATCCTGATGGCCCTTCCCTGGTCTGACTCTAGTTTGTCCATGTTTCTTGAGTACTGGAAGGCCCAGAACTCATCCCAGCACTCCAGGTAGGGTACAACCAGTGTTGCACAGACAAGACTAATCACCTTCGTTGACCTCATGGGCACATTGTGATGCTATGCCATGTACATCATTCAGTAACAGGAAACTCTGCCAAATTAGTTTTTGGTGCAGCAATTTTCACCTTCTCCTTGCATAAGCAATATTTCTATTTCTGCTTTTCTACAGATAGAAATAAAGTATGTTAGGTCGTTAAAAAATGGAATAGCTCAGGCAAATCATTTTTTCCATCTCCCACTTTTCTCCTTTAGTCGCCAATATTTTTTTTAAGCAACTCCTCTGAGATTCCTACTCTGTAGCTCTCTGCTGAATGTACAGTTTTAAGCACTCAGCTGTTCACAGTTTTTCAGCTCCATGATTATAAAAGGGATATTTAGCTTTGTGAGTCATGTGGAAAGGCTTATCAGCCAAGATGCTTCATTCTTGGGAAGGTGTCTCTAAAATGAAGACCTACCAAATTGCAGACTGGAGCTTCACTTCTCTGCTGCTCTAGACATGATAATGAAATGCTGATTAGATTTTCTGAGGATTTTGAAAGTGTGGCATTTGAGACCTCCAGAAGGTATCCTAAGTTCAAACATAGTGTACCTAGTCATGCAACTTCAAATTATTCATGAGTAATTTTACAAAATACAAAGAGATTAGGAGCCCTGGCCTAGACTGTGACTGCAAATCATGAGGATGGTTCTGAGGGTGTAGACAGATGTGCACTTCATGAATAGCTGTGAGATAGAAGAGGTTAGTTGCATACCTCCATATGGTTATTGCTTTCCCCCATCAGATCTGCTTATGAAAGTGTTATATTATTTTATTCAAAATGAACCAACTTTTACTTCTTTTAAATAGATTTCCAATTTTAAATACTTCCATTTGAAACAAAAAGAGGAAGCCCCTTCAATTCAAACTTGCCAAGCTTACGCACTTCATAAACAAAAGAAAGTTTTGGAACCATTTTCATGACCAGCTGATTCAGCAATTTTGCAAGAACAGTAACTTCTGACCCAGTTCCAGCTGCTCCAGATAATGTGAGAGTAGTAACCCTAGTTACTCCTATTCCTTTATATCTCCCACCCCTCTGAGAAGGCTAGGCACTGGATCCAAGTACATAGATACTGCTTCTAGCAAATGCAGAAGCTCTAGATCTTTTTTTAACCCTTTCTTTCCTCCACTTAACAGAGAGGATGGACCAGTTTCTGTTGGTGACTTAAATTTAAGCACTGGCCCAAGACGGTCAAAATTTCTCCTTGTCAGAGTAAGGGGAGCGGTGAGGAGGACTTATGCCCAAACAGGATGGAACACACAAGCATATGCAATTGAACAATAAAAGATACATTTGGTGACAGTAATATCCCAAGCTGGTCTCAGCATCTCCAGCCCATAGAGGCTAGAAATAGCTCTCTCCCAGGGGACCATCTAGATCTGTGGGGTTTTTTTAAAACATCAGTTCTTCCGAATTTGGTTCAAACCAAGGTTCTGTCCATATTAGAAACACTGCAGTGCCTGAAGTTCATTCACATAGTCACAGACTAGCTTTGAGCTATTTATCTGAGGTTTTGGCACCAGTAGAATACTACATGATTTAGTACCACACAACTGGAGAATAGATACAGAATGTCTTGAAAATTTGCACATAGGCTTGAAATTCTAAGCTAAAGAGCCTGAAAATCATTGTAATCTAATCCACATAGCAGATTTCCTTCCAGAACCTAGAAACCCAGGCTCTGAGCACTAAGGTGGACACTTGACCTTGCTTCTTTCAGCACCAGTTACCAAAACTGAAAGACAAAGTCTTTCTTCAAATATATAATGAGATTGGGGTTTGAGAATTCAGGTTGATTCTAGTCACAAGACTTGTAATACTCCTGTGCCATGAACAGCTGGCAAATGTAGGCCATGTTCATTTTGCTTTGAGCTGGGTTTCTTGCAGCTTTATAACAACAGTCTTACGAAATTGCTGAAGAAACTTCATGACTCAACAAGTGTAAGGAAGGACAAATTTCTTAGAAGCAGATCATGTATTTTCTACTTTTACAAAACTAGTTTGGGGGAGGAAATACTGAAACTCTTAAATTATTACCTGTTACTGTTATTTTACTTTGAGAAAACATATTCTACAGAGTTAGCTGTTGCGCGAAGTTTAATCACGTTTTCCCTTCTTTTTTTTTTCTTATCTCTCTTTGCTTATTTGTTTGAGGGACTTCTTATGTTTTGGTCATCATTTCCTTGCAGCAGGACTTAAAAAATCTCTCAGCTTCAAAATTTTTGGTTTGGAATTAAAAGGTATACTGGAAAAGCCAGGAATAAAAATGCTCAGCAATTGAGATAAAATCATTCAAATGAGTATTCTGTCACCATAGTAACCTTTCTTCCACAAATTTGCGCAGGAAAAAACCTAACATGCTATACAGTCATGAAAGTGCATCTAATTATGATTTATTCATGATGCCAGTGGGGTCCACTTACACATAAAATGCACTGTACTGATTGTATTTGGGATTGTTTTTTGAGTAAGGGTCTTATAGATTAATCCTAATACAGTGAATATTTTTTTTCAATACAAAGTTTATACCTGTTTTAGAATACATAAAACAAATCATAATATCACTTTTGTCACAGTGCATATCTCTATCCTTACAATTACTTTCTTGTAAAAAACATAAATTTTTCAGCTTAATGGTTCAGTATTATCAAATAATTATTAAGATGACTTCTCCCTCTTACATAAGAAATACTGCTACTTTTCCTGAGCCTTTCGAGCTTCTTTCAGCACTATTCACTTTCAGCAAGGGTTGTAGAGATAGATTTAGCCTTGGTTTGAAACATGATCTTATAAAGACTTGTGCATATTTTTAATATCATAGATGGATTTATTAAAAAGGTCTGTACCTCCTTGATGCATAGGGCATAAATTAACAAAAGACAAGGTACTTTTCCTCCAGGAATAAATGGCAATATGTTCAATGTGCAGAGGCAAGTATTCAAATTAAATTGGACTTTTCACAGAATTCAACGTGTTCTATTAAAAAGGTCATTTGAAAAGGACATTGCATACTGGCAAAACAGCATTGTTTAAATAGTATGAAGGAAGATGGTACTGCTTAATATATTACTCAAAATGCACAAATACTATATTTCATGGCTAAAACTCTCTAATTCAGCCTGGAAGAAAAGCATATTAATTATTATCTTTTAAATTATATTGTTTGCAGGACATCATTACAGCCTAGACAGACACATTTTCAGACTGAGCTTTTCCCATGTGAACTGAGAAGTTCCAATGAAGAAGTATTACAGTCTCATAAGAATCAATTATGTCTTCGTGAGCCAAAGTTCTTCTGAACTTATCATTTGCCAGATTCTTACATTTGCCTTCTGTGCCCATTTAAGAGAAAAGCAGTAAAGTTTCCTACAACATGCCCACAAACAGTGTAAAAAGATTCCAAAATTGTTAGAGTCTCATATGGCTTTTAGAAGGAACAAAATGTCTTGAAAACATAAATCAGGTAAATCTTTTGAAATGGAACTATAATTTAAATACTGTAGGAGTATAAAACGTCTAAATCTCCAAGCATCTCAGAAATATATTATCTTCTCCTAACACGCCTAACAAGTCCTTAGACCCGTCAATTATATTTTGCACTTTTCGAAGTGCAACAGAATCTGTAGCTCTGTGACATTTTCCTTCCAACAAATTGGTTAACCAGTGCTATATCCGAGTTGGAATGGGAAGAAGGACAAAGCCTGGCCAGATTCTAGCATCTGAGCAACTGATATGATTAAGGCTAGCCCCAAATCAGAAAACAGAAGGACTGAATAAACAAAAGACAAAAGATAGATCTGTCATGCTACGAGTTTCAACCAGTGACAATGATAAGAGCTTCTCTGCCATGAGCTTTGTGAAGGATTGTGGCTAATTTTCCTGTTCTATTTAAGAGTGAAAAGAGAACTTGGAGAGGAAAGAAACAACAAAAGAGCAAGAACAGAAAATGGGTGTGAAAGCACAGAGAGGATTCTGGAGAGAGGCAAAATGACTACTTTGTGCATAGCTAAGGGGGAAAAAAAAGCAAACATTCTGTTAAGATGGAAGGATATGTGTAATGGTGAACAGTGTGCCTCCAGAGAAGAGAACCTATGTGTAACCAAAACTTCAGTAAAAATCAAAGAAACACAGTAAGACCAATTTAGGATTAAGAAGCAGGCATTCTTTATATGGCCAGATGTATGAGGGGATATCTCCTCCAAAATACTGTGCATGCTGAGTACAGGACAGTTCCTGTTTATATACTGTGTTGTATATACATATTCATTGATTGTCCCAGAATAAACATACATATGATAATCAATTTCCTGAAATCATTAACATATTTTCCCTCCCCTTTGCAAATGCGTTCTTCTGTCCTGGGGTTCCTTTGAGTATCCCTAGTGATCAGTCTCTCTGACAAAGTGAGTTCAGACAAAACATGATGAACAGCAAGAAAACGTAGTATCTTCGATATTTTAACCAAGGAGTTAGGTCAGCAGTTGAAAGAGACTAGATCAGCTCCAAAACTAATGATGACAGCTAGACCATGCTGTGAATCAGGTAATTCAATATGCTAGAAGATGATTCAGTGTGGGAGAAAAATGACACAGTATAAGTAAGGGTGCAGAACACAGAAGACATCAACCCTGTGACAGGGATTGGAATAGCTGATGCAATCCAGATTGCACCAAGCCATATCCATCAGCTTGCCACAGCAATGCACTGCTTTCCTCCCTAAAAAGAGTCAGTGAAAGTAACGCTTCCCAAAGTAAGCATGAAGCTGATGACAGTACGAATGAATGCCACAAGGAGACCAGTTTATCTTCAGATCAATTGAAAGTTATAGCTCTTCAGTAGTACTGTTGCAGTACAGTGGATATTAGGAAACCTCAAGAATGACATGAAAGCCTACAAAGTGAAACCCTACAAAGATACTGCAAGGGCATTTACACATTAATCAGGTTGAGAAACGACCCATTGTTAGACAGCAAATCACAGCTAATATCTTTGAACTGCATAGTGTCTACTTACAGTCTCTTTGCATGTGCTAAACACCCAAACAGAGAGCCCCACAGGAGCAACACTGGCTCCTAGTCTGATAATACGCAGGTTCCGAATAGGATGGCAGAGAGGACTGAAGCACCTGCAGTAAAGTATAAGTAAACCAAATGGTAATTGAAATCCAGCCTTAAAGGTCCTTTCTAGGAACTGTTAGCCAAAATCTTTAACAGGAATTTTAGTTCAAGTCTTTGGTCTTTTGGCTTCATGGGCCAGCTGTTCAAACCCAATTAATTCACACCCGTCTATAGAACTTCAAGAATGGCAAAGAAGAAATGCAGTAAATAGGTGAAGATTTCCAATCATTGAATACGTTCCAACTGCTCAGCTTTGTACTCTTTTTATTCTACACAAAAATCTGTTTTCTACAAGTCCATTTCATTCCAAGTCTTTGTATATAAGAGGTTTTAAATAGGAGTGCTTTAGATAGCCACAGGAAAAAAGCACACAGAGCTTTCAGAGAAGGTTCGGTGAAAGCACCAGATGATTTTTCAGGGTCAGTATCTCCTTATTATAAAGAGTCTGACAAAAAAGTTTATTGTTTTTATTGGCTGAATCAAAAGCACACAAATTTGAAGTATGCTCTTTACAAAATTTTAATCTGGTGTAAAATCCTTTAGTAAAGAGAGCTTTGGGTTTCAACAGAAAACAACAGAAAAGTGCTTGAAAATGAATGATACAAAACACCACAGATGATTTGAAACCATTGGATACTATTTATTAGAAACAAAGATTTTTACATTGAGTATATTTGATGATTCAAGGTGCAGTTGGGGGGGGGGTGTGAAGTGCTCNGAGATTTTTTTTTTCCAAAATTAATACTTGTCTGATACCAGCATTTTTATATTTCATGTTATACTGTGCACAATTATTCTAGTAGGACTTAAATAAAACTATAAACAACAGAAAGAATATTGCCACACAATGCAACTACTAACAACAGTATCAGCATGACCTACAGGATGACTGTGTCATTAGTAAAATGGTTTTTAAAAAGGCACACATTTTCAAAAATTTTTATTTAAAGTATTTTTTCCTAAAATGTTTTCAGAAATCATATTTTGTTGATTTTTTTCATGAGAAGTTTAAAACACTTTTATTTTCTCTCTAGACAGTGACAGAGAGCAACAGCAGCTTCCTGAGATGACCATTCTGTCCTTCACTGAGCTCTGGCTGCAAATGCCACCAGAATTACTCCAGGCTCTCTAAGTAACCACCATACAAAAGGTACTTGGAGCTTCAGAGTCAGAGTGTTAGACCATAAATATCATCTTTGAATATGATAAAGAAAAATATCTTATTTGAATATCATCTTCTGTGCCAAAGAAGATAAAGGATGCATAAGCAGGTGGTATGTAAAAATTTGAAAGTAAAATTAAAATAATCAGAGACAGTACTGACAGCTTTCTTTCACAGCAGTTAAGTGCTGTGTCTGGTGAGGGAAGATTCCACTGTCTGGCTTTTTTGCAGTTTAGGAATTTCTGTTATATTATCATAAACAGTAGTATCCATTTTATGAACTCAGTTCTTCATCTCTTTTCTGGAGCTGTGACTGGAAAATCAGGCACTTTTAATATCCATGTTGAAACAGAGGTAGTATGATAGCTTGTTTTTCATCTACCTGAATAGCATTCAATTCTGTGTCCCCATATTTAAAGGTTATCACTGTCCCTTGATGAGTTGTCTGAACCAGAGGCTAAGTGCATGCTTTCTGAGCACAAATAGAATTGGGATGTACTCCCTGACACAGAGAGTTTTATTGCACTGTTGAAGTCACTGATAGAAAAAAAATTACTAGAAATATGGAGACTAGTTAGAAAAGAATTTTTTTTTCTGTTCTGAAATAAAAATTTAACAATTTAAACTTCGAGGGGAAAAAAACATCATAATAGCCAACAACACTGATTAGAGATTCAGGATCACATTCCAGTTTTGCCTGACACATAGCACAAGTCTTCTGTGATTTGGCTTCAAAGAACTACTGTTCTGAGCATCTCTTGTCCTTGCTCCATCCTGACTTGCAAATTGAAATACATGATTATTCTTCAGCAGTTCTGCTTTATAGACTTAAAAATCCCCAGATATTCTCTTCTGTTTAACTGTATGCCAGTGACAACTCTGATTTTCATTTCATATCAGAACAAAAATTCTGTTTGTCCAGCTAGTGTTAATCAGATTTTAACACCTAATACTTGTTAGAATATCCCAAATAATACATTGCAAACAGTGAAATAAAAAAAAGTCAAGCTAGTTATTATACCCCATAGCAGTACTGAGAGTTTCACTAAGCACTTTTTATTAACATTTTTTCTGCATTTGCATAAAAATTGGGTTTTCCCTTCTATTTCCTGATAAATGATAAATGAGGCCTTTGATGTACCAGTATGTACATACCTAATGTTATCATTCCAAGAGGATTTGATTAGAGTCATAGTAACAGAAATCCCTTTATACTTGTGCCAGATGTTACAATGCATCAAAGCATTCTGATGGTATAATACGCATATATCTATATATTATTATGTAAGGTTCTACCATCTTGTCCTACAGCAACACCAGCTCTCTACTGATGGCAAATGAGTACAGCTGAGAGAAAGCTGAAGAGACAGTTTATCTCAGGAGGCAGACAGCACATGCATGTTTACCCATATGATGAGCTCTCTCTGTAGCAAAGCTTGAATTTTTGCTCTTCCAGAAGTGTTCTACTTCCCAAAATACATACTCTGGAAAAACTGACAACAATCACTTTGCAACCTTGTGTTTGTCTTTCACACAAAGAAACACAAGTTTTCCTCTCTTATTTTTGTTTGTTTTGTCATAACTGCAAAATTGTTTTAAAGCCAGTGCCTGGAGATTCATGTAAAGGCATCTGCTGTATTCCTCACATGTCTGGCTGACAGCTACAGCTACTTCAGAGTTTGAGATTTTAACATATGTTACATCCAAATATTTCAACCCAGTCCTAAAGTCCTAAAAGCATATATTCCTTAATCAGTTTTGGCACTCAGATACCATGATCATTATTAGAGTTTAAAGAAGGACAGCCTTTACAGATAGACTATGGACATTTCAGAAATTTAGAAAAAAAATCAGAAATTCAAGAATAAAAGCTTCGTGTTGGGTTGGAAATAATTAAATATGTACGAACATGGGGTAAGATTGAGATGTTCTAAATTAACAACACAGAATTGAAGCATGATGACAAGAGGTATTGCTTATTGCTTTCCTAAGCCCTAATGTGCACCTTGATCCATGGAACAACCTCCTGCACTAGGGTAGACCATTGTTCAAGAACTCTAACTAGAACCTTAGCCCCAAGGCCTGCCTTATCCAGTGTTTGTTAAACACTTGTCATAAAGAGCCTTGAGTTGGGCAAAATCAGCAGAAGTTATTGCCAAGAACGGACAACTAAGTGGTAATCAGATCTTGAAAAAGAAAAAAAAAAACCTAGAGACCTCCCAGTAGTCTGTGCTGGCACTGGAGTAGTCCCAGTTACAGATGAGGACTCTGTTGTGCAGAGCTAAACTGTTATTACATAATTCTTATCACTTACAAATGTAATTGAATGAATATATGCATTACATGTATGTACATATGTATGTATGTGTGCAGTGTGAATCTAATTCATATTACATATAAATATGAACCAGGAAAGTTAGAGCTCATAACCCTGAGAGTTTAATCCAAGCACAAGTCTTCCTTTCTTCTACTGCATGGAGCAGTCACTCCCTATCACATCTTTGGTTTTAGTCACTTGGAGAGCCTGAAGTAATATGGGACCGATGTTCAGGCACTATCTAGAAGTACCATCTGGAGGCTCTGGATAAGAGACAAAAATTTACAAAACATAATTTTGATATCCTATGCTTCCCTACTCTGCAATAAATGAGTTAAATCTGCAATACTTACTTCATTTGAGAAAGGACCATACCAAAGGTTTGTATGCAGAATATAATTTTTAAAGATTTCAAGGAGTTAAAAAAAGAAAAAAAAGTCTATTCTTACAGAGCTTTACTGATAACTTCCCTCCAGATGGTAATTCCCTAGAGACAGTTCTTTTCAGCCTTACAGCTCTGGGCGCAATCTCCCTGATAAGAGTAATTCCTGAAGGGCATCATATCAAATGTTGGCTTGGAAACTCAGAGAGATGGGGGTCATGCCATTATTTTAGATTAGGAAAAAAGAAATCTTTCATCTTTTCAATAAAACATCAGGTTTTTCTGCCTTATATAAAACCTTTCTGCATGTTTGCTGCTCCCATTTGAAGCAAAAGTTGCTTCCCTGCAGTTGCTTTATGATTGTTAACTGCTCTTCTCTTTGAAGTTATCTTTTAAGCTCCTATTTGACTAAAGCAAGAGATTGCTATGTCAGCAATTAAAGCTGGTAGTCATCAGAGAGCTGGCCTCACATGTGGAATGTTTTCAGTACCTTCTAGGACATAGTCAATCATCCAGTCTCTTCCTTTGACATTGAGTACAACGCCCATGGGACTACTGCAGCCTTTATACACAGAAAGGATCAGACATTTTTGCTTTGATAATTTACAAGCATTGTCAAGAAGCTTTATGGTTTTTGTATTGTGACAAATCACAAAAGTACAATGAATTCCTTCAGTGCAGTGGCTCCCCAGAGAGAGGTCACAAAGTACTGTATTGTTCAAGAAGGCTTTAACTTTTTTCTTACTGTACAAAAAACCCTGCTGTAGTTTAAATACATAATAGCACAACTGGAAATAATAAAATGAAATCACACTCCTAGATGAAACCTCCTGTGAACAAACATCATTGAGACTTAGCAAGATTCAATAAAAATAAGCTCTATAGGAATGAGGGCTAATTCTCCATTAGAGCATGTAGGCTTCTATAGAATAAATCTGTCATTCTTGCTTAAGAAGAAATGTCCGGACAAGTGAGGAAAGCAGGTGAGGTGACCCCTAAAAGGGAACTGGTTCGTTTCTCTTAAGGGTGTCTCACCAAAATCAGAGTTAATTTGTGGTTTGGGGTAGTGAACAGTGTTTCTGTCATTATTGCTGTGTACCAGGGGCTATTAATACACAGGATGGGATACAATAAAAGAATCTCCATCCTAGCTGGAAAGAAACCATACAACCTTGTTAAAATATGACTATATTTAAGATAATATATGCTGTGACTCTGAGGAACACAGTCACATTTCCTAGCCTGTACAGCTAGGTCAGGATCCACCCAGATCCAGGCAGATTAAGCATTTCACATGTTGAATAAAATAGAGATGCTGAAAATATACGTTAAATGCCTAATGACATTAACAATCGAATCTTATTAACACATAGAACTGAAAGTCTGTTCAAGATAAAATGTTGGGAGGAAAGGGTTAAAACCCGAAGATTTAGCGAGGAGGGAATAGCTCTCGCTCAAGTTCAAAGTGACCTTGCAGCAGGAAATGCTGAGAATGTTGGTGTGGGAAAACTCCATTTATTATGCGTAGTGCTGTTCATCCTCTGCCTGTTTTGAGAAGTAGAATTCCTTTGTAGAGATAACACGCTCTCACAGACAGGTTTGAGCCTCCTGCTGGGAGAGAGAGAGATCATAAAAGCACAGCCTTGTGATAAACTGCACGTGGCAAAGCCCTTTCATATATTTGGGCAGGCAGTGCCCCCCTGCTGCTGCCCATTAGGGTGACCTAAGCCTAACAGAGCCTGTGTCCCCATGTGCCTTTGCCACCCAGCATTGTTAGGGAGGTAATGAAATAAACCCTTTTGCATTTCAGCTGTGGTTTGGAGGTCACCCCGGTTACCTGTATGTGTTGATTCATCCAAATACCATTACAGTTATGTATCATTTGATAGCCCAGATAGAGTATTGTAGTTAGCAAGTGTTATCATTGAGGTCAATTGCTCATATCATAGGAAGAGCAAATTCACTCTGAAAGGATTAAAGCTGTCAACAGCTTCAAAAGAGCAAAAATGTTTAGAAGTTTCCCCCTGTATCCTTGGAGAAAAATAATTCTCAGTTGTCTCTTTTATAATATTCTAATATCTCTACATAAAATTCCTTGTTATTTGTGATTTGCCTTTAATATGAAGAAGACTTGCAATGTAGTAGACTCTAGAATGCTTTATTTCACTGCAAAAGAGGTTGGCAACAGAAGGAATTATTTACATATTTCTGTGTCACAGTTTATAGCATCCTGTTGTCACCAGCATACAGTTATTTGTACAGCACAAGCACTTAGGTGTGATCACCTGATTGTGCCAAGTTGTTGTGAAACATAGACTTAGGCCCTGAAGATGGAAGAGAGTGCACTCTCAGAAGTGTTGCTGATAAAACCAAATTGAGAGGGAGCAGTCAATATGCTGGAGTGCAGGGCCACTATTCAGAGCAAACCTGGGCAGACTGGAGAAATGGGCTGTCAGGAACCTCATGAAGCTCAACAAAGGCAAAATATTGCATCTGGAACATAATAGTCCTGTGCAACAGTGCAGGCTGGGGGACCTCTTGGCTGAAATGACCTGGAGGTCCTGCAAAACAAAACTAAACATGAGTCAGCATTGTGCCCTCACAGCCATTAACGCAATTGTATCCTGAGCTCTTAGTCAAGCCAAGGAAGTGATTATTCCCTTCTCTGTGGCATTTATGAGACCGGTTCTCCAAAGGTTTTCACAACAGTGCATCAAGTCCAGGAGCATGTAACTAGTGAGGAGAGGCTGAGGGAGCTTTTTTTATTAATTCTTAAAAATAAGAAGGCTCAAAAGAGATCATTTCTATCTACAGCTACCTAGTGGGAAGGTAATAAAGAGGATGGAGCCAAACTCTTCTCAGAGATACATTTTGGAAGGAGGAGAGGCAACAGACGTGAGATGTGATGGGAAATTCCAATTTGAATAAAGGAAACAGTTTTGTTTTGTTGCTTGCTGGGTTATTTTACCATAGACATTGTCAAAGGAGGCTGGACTAGGTGACCTCTGGAGACCTCAATGAATCCATGACTAATATATAAGCTGCCCTTGTCCAAGGTTTCACTTTACACAACAGTTTGAGACTTCAGCCAAGACCACAACCTGATGCTGATGACTGCTTAAAATAAAGAGAGTCCTCACTAGAAACTTCTTGCTGTCTAAGAACTGCAGCATTGGCCCACTAAAATTAAAGTCCATACAGGCATGACTACAACATATATTAGAGCTCCAAACTCTCAAAACACAGAGAAATTGACTAATGTATTATTTGCTTTTAGATCTCCCATAAGCAAAAGAATTAGAATTGAAGAATTCTGTTACCACATCAAATAGTTAATTGCATTAGAAACCTGTTTCAAATTACTTCTGATTTAGATTTACTATAATATCTTTTTGAACACCTTAACCTTTTAAAATGTAGAAATCTGTGAACTGTAAAATACTATTATTTCATTGTAACGATATTCCCCTTTCACTTTGATTGCATGGAAATATGCATTGATAATGATTCCATTTTAGGTGCCTTTAATTGGTAAAAACCAGTATCTCTTCTTTTGGGTGAAAAAAATATTGAAGTAGCTCATACTGTTATTTCTGTCTTCCTTTAAAACAATACATAAGCATACAAAAAAGGAGAGAAAGAAAGCAGAAACATAAAAGATGCAACATTTTCTCTTCTGCAAATTGTCATCATCTCCACACTGCTGGAGAAAGTTAGATCCATCACAACCTTTCCATGCTGGGCAAGCCTTATCACTCCCAGAAAAAACACATCCTGAAGTTCATCTACTGGCACACTGACTGCAATTGCAAACAGTGCTAGAGTGACCTAGACTAGAGCTCCTCACAAACACCTTCTACCTTCTCTTTTGCCTGTCCAAATGCCCACCTTATGAACCTCTGTACTAATTCTCATTACAAAAAATCTCAGTGATTAAGACCATGACTTTCTCTGGGACAATCTGATTACCTACAGCCTGTCTAGAGACTCCACACAAGTCCGTTATCTCTTTTTTAGCCTCTGTGAAGCTTTACCTTCGAGCCCGAACAGATGAGAAGACGCCTGCAGATGTTGCTTTAAGTTGTTTATTTCTTCTTATCTCTAGCTAGCTCTCAGCTCCTGCAGNTACCTACAGCCTGTCTGTAGATACCTGAAATTAATGAGGTAGCAACTCCTCTCTTGTTGTGCAGTTTCACTGCCTTGCTGTCTCTGGTCATAGCTAAACCCTTATTTACTCAGCCTTCTGCTGGGGTTTAGGGCCTCAGAGGGACTATAACTATACTCCATAGTTAGATATTTCTCCCAGTGAGGAATTTTGTAGCCCATGCCTTAAAGGCATTCATTCAGTAAGTTTTCTAGAACTTCAACTCTTCGAAGACAAGTTGCCAGTGGGAAGAAAGCTACCTTTTGAGATTTGGCAGTGGGATTTGGCAATATTGCTCCAAGGTTCCTCAACTAAGTATTGGCTTCCATCATTAGCCAGTGAGAACAGGAAAGTTTCAATGGTTTTCAGTGAGAATGGGAAAGTTTCAAGGTCTCCATGCTTTTGCACAGATAGGGCTCATGAAACAGATATTGCTTAAAGCACCAATAGTGCCACTGATCTCAGCTTAATCAAGCATTCCACATGCCAGCTGAGCACAGCACCAGTTACCACTAGAACATCACTTGACATATGACTTCGAGCCAGTGTGATTTGACTGCACAGGCTGGATGCTCAAAAATGGCCTGTGATTGTAGACCTTTGCACACTGTCTGTGCGAACACGGACACAGTCTCCACCATGGCCTCCTGCTGATTGATCCCTTAAGCAGAAAAGGGCAGCCATTTCATGACTTTTCTTGACTGAAAAGGATTAGGACAACTGTGACATCCAGGTTCCTCTTCAAACCCTCTACATTAGTTTACTGATCTGAACACGGCAGGTAGGGAGCATTTGCACATTCTGGGTCAGCTACAGGCAAAATACCAAAGCAACAGCTTATCAAATCCTAAAACAAACCCTAGAATACGTGTACATCTTCACTGCACTTCAGAGACCATTATCGTAAAATATTCTTATCTAATGCCTCACAATATTTGCTCTAAGAAAATGAATTCATTAATTGTAATATGTATGGAATATAACAATGTGTCCTTGGCTTTCAAAGTCATTTCTGATTACTTCTATTAAAACAGTTCATATTCTATTTAATATTTTCATTTCATTTTACTAGCCAAGAAATTAAACTGCCTTCTTCAGAAATATCAATATGATTTAAAGGAAGTTACTTGGGTAAATAAACCTAGATCATTATTATTAATTTCAAAATTTGCCTTTTCTGCTATAGGCTTTACATTTAAAGAAATCAGTAAGAAATTGAAAAACATATTTCTGAACTAATTTCTGAATTAATAAAATAATTGTAGATTTTAAACACAAACAAACAATTAAAAGTGCAGTGTGTCAGTAGTTTCATTTCTAAGAAGGATATACAGGAATACAAGACTTCTGAAGGGGTGTAATGCAAGATCAAAGAAAGCAGCTCTGGTTTTAGGAGGGCAAAGAGCATTCCTCTTTTAAACAGTTCTGTCTCTTTGGTTGTCAACAGCACTGATTTACAGTGTCCTCTGAAAGATCTTTTAACAGCTATTCAGTTATTGAAGTATGACCTTTTCACATTTTAATAACCTGGAAATTGCATTTTTATCCATAGATTATATACTATTAGATAACAGTCAAATTCCCCCTGCCAGGCACAATGTATAAATGAAAGCTGCTCCAATTACTTCATTTCATATTGGGGTCATTATTGCTTCCTCTTTTAAAATATCTAACAGATTGTAGCCAAGATCTCTTTGATGAGAAAATGTTGATGAATCTCCACTGCATTATCAGAACTGAATTGTCAGGCTTCCTAAGGATACAAGTATGGGTTTTTTTCAGCCCAGTTTGTGTCCAATTTTAAAAAATGAATCAAAGCATCCAGTAAGAACTGCTGAAAGCAAAAGAAACGTAGAACAGAGTCGCACTTCATGATTTACACACCCTATTCAGCATAGGTATGGCAAAGGTCCCAGAACAGTGTGTGCGTTTCTGAAGGCCAAAATAAGAGTGAACCATTATAAGGGGGGAAATAAATTTTTCCTCATCTGATCATTGAAGCATTCTTGAAGGTCAGATTAGAAGGTCAGGAAAGATTATTAACATGAATATAAAATATAAAATATTTTAATTGCGATCAGTGTTTGCCTGCTCATCGTGCTGATCACTATAACTCTGTATTCTACTCTCATTCCAACTTTAACAACACGGGTTTTATCTGGCTTTCCTTTTTTTATTTTTAATTATATAACATATTTTAGCAAGAGGCCTTGGGGGTGATATTTCTCTAGCAGAACTATTATTTGAATCCAAATCTACAAGGATGCTCACTGACATTTTTCTATCTCCTGTCCATTAATAAATTTGCTTCATTTTTGAATATGATAGCATACGGTAATAGAAGCTTAAGAATTCTGATTCTTTTTATACATCAGTATTAGAGTTTCAGAAGTGCATAGTATTTACTCAGATGTTCTATTGAGGTGAATGGCAAAGTGCCCACTCGCTTCAAGTGGAGTGAAGATAGGACACTGCCGAGGGCTTTTATAAATTCTTCCTTCCAGCACAATACACGGTGCACATCTGTTGAATAAGCGCCAGTCTGAGCCATTTGTCACCTTATTTTATATTAAAGAATGAATCAGAAATGGTAATAATATGTGAATTTGAAGCCATAAATCCTTTGAATGGCAAGTTAGATTTATAAACTAAAGGCTTATTCTGCTAATGCTTACAAGCCTAGCTGACTTCACACACATAGGCAAAACCTATGATTGAGAGTATTTGTAGGATTGCTTTTAATCTCAGGGTCTGGAGTCTTCTTGAGGGTTTTGTTTGGTTTTTTTACAAGCCAGCAGGCAGAAATAACATTTGATATATCTTATTTCCTTGAAAAATGGAATTTATCCGTTCCAGGAATTTGTCTTACTGTATCAGATTGCTATAATTATTCTTTGGAAGTGGCAAGACTCAAAAGAATACCTAGAAAGGAATGAAAAAGAAATAAATTCTGAAAGGCTCATGTTGTGCTAAATGGCACAATATAAAACTCCCCTACACAGACAACAAATTGTGCTATGTTTGTCATATAAGTACAAATGTCATTAGATGATGTGATCAAGATCTACTTGGCTGTTATACCTTATTTATTTTAACATCTCTCTCTTGAGTTTTGGTTTTCTGCTTTTGATTTTAATGAAGTATTTTCGGGAGTGGGGGGAGGGGATTTTTCTATTTAGTGTTTGTCATAGTAAAAAATAAAAATCTAGCTTTGGAAATACCTTATGAAAAAAGAGCTTAAAAAGTGATGGGTGGTAATTTATTTCTTTTTTTTAATTTCTTTTTTTACTATCTAAAAATTAGTAAACTAGTGTACTAATTGCTTCTCCCAAACACATTTGTGGAAGGGCCATTAGCCTAGCCCATTTTCATGTACAGAGTTTAACACACAGCTTATTTTATCCTAAAATGCATCAGTCATGTTAGAATACCTTTGTAATGTCATTTGGCAGTAATGTTGCTGAAACTGAGAAATATAGGACTAGTAAAGAAAATACTTTATATGACTGTTTATCTTAGTTTCTCTAAGCCTAAACAGAGACTTCCTTCTGAGGAACCAGAATTTTTGGTAGTTATAGGTATTTTATTAAAAAGTGTAGAAATGTATCATTGATTTGGAAAATACACCTGAAAGATTTCAATATGTAGGAAGAATAAGCATATGAATCACAATTCTTTTGAAGATGCCTAAGCTTTCAGACAATATTGGTGAAGAATTGGTTCCAAGATGTTGCATGAGAGAAAAAACATTCTCTTTTTAAAAATTTTTGAATGCATTTTCACATTTCTTATCAAATAATGTATTAGTGAAATCTATACATATGTCTAAAACACATTAGTCAACTTTTTTTGATAACTGAACTTCTGAAACTGAATCACACTGCATCTTTTCTCAGTAAGGCTTCTTGGGAAAACAGAACTTTCCCTTAGGCTTTGAAAAACAAATTTCCTAGGCTTAGAAACAGCGTCTCATGCATTGCAGCATACAAATAAACACAAGACATACAGCATTGAAAAACTCAGTATTTTGGCTACATTTGGTGTATTTTTCAGTGCTCTAAAAGATAACCTGGTGCCAGAGATACTATTAACCTGATGTATAGCAATGCTTCCTAAAATTCCCTATGCAAATTCCGTGTTATTTATAATTTCCCTTTGTTTTGTGCAGTGATTTGATAGCTGCATCACAGTATTTGTTTAGAAGGGAAAAAAAAAAAAAAAACACTTTTAAATCATTCAAAGGAGGCACAGAAAAGTTTTAGTATTCTCAGTCTCTGCAAAATTCACCTTCTGCCTTTGTGGCTTTTTTAATGTGAGTGTACAGTAATGATGACAGTGGGTATAATTAGCAACTATGAAACTGTGAGTTCTCAAATATCCCCGGAAGAAGCTAAACCTATAAAACAACCTATTTTTTTTCTGTGTTTGGTTGTTTTACATGTTCTATTTCATCCATTTTTAATGTGCACCCAAGGTGTGAAGATTCCAGTCTTCTGAGAAAGTGCACATTTGGGATGGTTATCAGTTACTTCTATAAAGAGAGTAAAGAAAATAAGTGCTCCATATACCTTCAGGCCAACGTTTTTAAAAGACATCTCTATTCCATGAATGTAGCATAGTGTGGTTTTCCGTGCCTGTGCTTTGCAGGCAAAGAAAATTTTAAGACTGAAGTTGTATCCAACTCTATTATAAGTGAGCTCATAAATATAGTAGAAGTCTTTGCAGCAGGATTTGTGACCTTGGAAATTATAATACTATTCTCTCCTCAACAGTGTTACAACTCTTAAAGAGTTTAAGATACAAGAAAATCCACCTCTGGCATTCCTTTTTAAATGTCAAGGTCTAGCTGAAAACACTGAACTGTTTTTTTAAAGAATCTAAAGGCCAAAATATCACTAAATTTTCTGGTTTGTATTTCAAAGAATAATGTTTAGAGCCATCAGAAAAAAGTCAAAGATCTCTTGCATAATTCAGTGAATCTGTATGAGGTATTAGACACAGAAAACTGAAGAAAATTAGATAGTTCCATGAGAGCAAATCTGCATGAAGTTTGCTACTCTGGATGGAAAAAAAGCTTGCTAGCTGTATGCAGTGAATACAGTTCAAGAAATAAATTATGAAATCAGGAACTATGAAGAAAATGTGGGAGAATTTGTGGTTGCAGTTATGTGCTAAAAACAACCTACAGAAACAGGCACTTGAACAAAGTCTTTCAAAAAAAGTGGTTATTACAAAACTGAATCTATATTATTGCCTCTTTCAGTGGGATAAATTTGGCTGGCTAAAATTAGTAGTTACAGCACTGCCAGCGCAGCCAGAAACTGTGAGAAGTATACAGGGTCAAAGCCCCATGGCAGTTAAGGCCAACCTGCCTTTCACTCACCTTGTAGCAAGCACATCAGTTGGAGTCTGATAACCCTTTTCTCCCAGACTCATACTGGGATCCTGCCTCCCTTCTGCTCCCAGGTCCCAGTGAAGCTCAGTAGCTAGGCCAATATTCCTCTGAGAGTTTAGACATCCAAGTGATCTACTGATAACAAAGTGGCTGCCTTGCCCCAAAAGGCTTCTCCCACCCTATGTCTTCTTGTGGTGTTTTTCAAGGGTGCAATTCAACATGGCAACAGTTTTGTGATTCCTTCTGGATCTTCTCAAGGCCCACCAATGAGCCATGGTCTCTGCATTCATCTCTGCTTACAGAGACAGAGTATGGGCAAACACGTCAACATTTCTCAAGAAAAAGCCAGTAAAAATGTTGCATCCAACTCTTACAGAGAAGGGAGCACCCAAGATTCCTAGGTGTCTGTGGTCAAAAAAGAATGGCAAAAGCCAAATGAGTAAAAACCAAAAAAATCTCAGATAAATACACATTCAAGTTCAACATGGAAAGAAAGAACCACTCAGGGGTTTTGGGGGGTTTTGGTTTTGCTTTTCACTTTTTTTAATCACTGCAGACTGCACTTCTGAGCAGAAACTCAGAAGGACACAGAATTACTGAGTTTAGAAGTGACCTCTGGAGATCATCTTGCTCAATTCCATGATCAAAGCAGGTCATCTAGAACAAGTTTCTCTCCACGAATGTTGGCCCAAGAGCCTCTTTGGGTGCCCTGACACCTTTACAGTAAAAATGGTTGTTTCTTCTGTTTAAACATAATTTCTTCAATTATTTTTTCCTCTTTACCTCTTGTCTTTTATCTGGATGCCACTGAGGAGACTCTGGCTCTGTTCACTTTACTTTCCTCCATCAGGTATTTATATAAATTTATAAGATCACCTCTGAGTTCTCTAGACTAAACAATCCCAGCTCTCTCCTCATATGTCAGCCTCCACTCAAATGTCAGATGCTCCAATCTCTTAGTCATCAGGTCAGAAATAATCAAAATAGAAGCAGCTGACACAAGTTTCTGAATTAAGAGTAACAGAGAAATGAGAGCAGGGATCCCTATAATGCTGCCACCCACATCACATAATGCAACAGCTTTGTTTTGTTCCTCAGTGTCAGCTTTGAAGACAAGAAACAAACCACGGGATTAGTAGCTTTTTTGAGTGGCCTTAGTATGAATGAACCAGTCTGACAAATTTAGAAACTTCACAGCTACGAGGGTACCTGCCCTGAACTAAAATACTTCTTAGAGGAATTCATTAAGTGACAGTCAATTGGAATAGGAAACCAACAATGCAAGGGTGAATGTGAGCTAAGAGTCCATGTGGAGAGAGGGACCTTGTGTTTGATAGGAGAGAGGCACAGTCAGTGAATGGTTGTGAAGAAATGATCTTTGCAATAACTTTCTGAGTGGCTGGGAGAGGACTAGACCACATTTGTCAAGCCTCAAAAGAGCAATACCCAGAACATAAATATTTTGGGCAAGGATTTTAGGATGGAGTGTATAGAAGTTGAAATACCTCTGTATTTCAGAAGTAAAAGACTTATATCTCAGATGGGAAAATGGACCAAGAAAGAAGACACTCTCAAATAATACACCTTCATGACAAGTAGACTGCTATTATTAACAATAGTGAGTGAGAAAGCAGGAAGTAGAGAGGGCTTAAGGAAGGCATTTAAGAGTTCTGGTTTAGATATTCTGTGTTTATGGCTAGACATCTACAAGGAACCTCTGTCTCAAAATCAGCCCAGTTTTCTGTTTAATTTGGATTACATTGAGTAAGTCCAGAGTTGAGTGGTAGATCTGTGCAAATATTCAATAAAGAGACTGGCACTAAAACTTGGAAAGCATTTCACAGGTAATGGAAGCTGTATCCTACGATCCTTATGTAACCATAATTTTGGTAGGAGTTTTATCTGGTTAAAGACCTCAGGGTTGGTATCCTTGTTTTGTATGTTTCCATAAAGATACTTCATGTCAAATCCAGCACTGCCCTGCAATTTTTATTGAAATTTTTACCTCTACAAAATGGACATAAACTATGGATTTTGGCAAACACTTTACAAGGTATAAATTATGAAAACACGTAGAAAGTGCTGTGAAATCAGAACAGTAGCTTTCTACATCCATTTTGCAGAGGTATAAATTACAAATGCAATCTGCTACTGAATTGAACCAAGAACTAGTACTTATATACAACAAGCACTTTCCTGTTCACCTGTACTGCTGTAATAGGTTATGAAAAGAAAGGCAGTGTCCAAGAACCTTTCTTACTTTTAGCTAAGTATTACATGTGAATAAGAAGGGTCACAAACAACTAATGGGCAGGGCAGGGAGTGAGCCAGGGAGGGGATGGGGTGAGAGGATGAGGAGGGGTAGAAGAGAGAGGGAAAAGCAAATGCCTGTTTAACCAGTAAGTACTTTAAAGGTTTATCCCATTAAACCAGGTAATATACATGTGGTCTGGAATGGAAATGTGAGATTTTGCATTACTGAGTGAATATATTTGCAAGTATCATAGAATGAGGTAGTAAACCTTCAGAAAATATAGATCATTACCTCCATAGTCCAAAACTTCACTTAGTGTGTTCTGCCCAGTCAAATAGTTCCTCATGTATATGAAATACACAAATGTCTACCATCGAAGAGTAGCTAAATAAATCAAAATACCTATTTACGAAACAAATTATGTTGCAAGGAAACACCTAAAGGATGGCTCATGAACCCAATATGTATCTTCTCTGAACAAATAATATAACCTGCACTGACACTCCACACAAGCCAATCCAAGATTCTTCCTGTTCAAGTGTTGCTAAGCAACATCGCTACCCAGCAGCAAGGATGTGGTATGAAGAGCTGCCTGGCTTTATAATCATTTATCATCTAATCTATAAATGCTTTTCTGAAAAACAGACCAGAATTTTTCAGACTTTGGGGGTTGCTAGCTGGTTTAGTGGTTTTGCTTTAGAAAAAACTATCAGATATAATTTGGACGCTCTGTCTGCCAGAGAGCCTCCCTCTTATACAGTTTGCTTTTAAAACTGTCTTCTGTTTATCTTTTCATAGTAAAATCTTCCATTATCTTCCCTTAAAATTATGTATTTTACAATGGATTCTTCATTCAATTGAACAATTCCTCTTTGTCTGTTTTGTGAAAGGAATGCTGGATAGCAAGTAAATATTTTCAAATTAACTGAGCACTTTCACTAACACAGCACTTTGTACATTTCAGTTGATGTCACACAGAAGTTGTGAGGACTCTAAGACACATCAACACGTGAAGAGTCTGTTCATCCCAAACAAACATACTACCTTGCCAAGCTCTGTAACCTATTACATGCCAATTATTTCCCAAGAGTTAAAGTATGTTTGCTTTACTGAAGTGAATAGCTTTTAAGAATATGAAAATTCCTAGAATAATTTGCATAAGGAAAATCAGATTTGCAGCCTGGGGTACTTTTACTAGATTAGTGTAGAAAAGAACAGAAGGAGCTGGACTTCATTGTCTCAGTTCCAGGCAGTCCTGCATACAAATAGGTGCACACACCTCGTGATACACGTGCTGTGCGTCTGGACCATTCCATACAGGCTTACTCACATGGCAAACTGACAAGCAATGGGCTCAGAATAGACTGTCACTGCTTCCTGAGCACAAAGAACTTACTGTGAGGGCAGGTCATCAATAGTCAGTTTGTCTCGTAAGTTCGTTCTGTTCCAGATGTACAGCATGTAGTCTATACACTTTTGTTCCGCAGGTGAGCAGCAGCTGCCAGATGTATTCCTGGCATTAGGAACACTGAACAGAACCATTGTCCTTGTTCTGATCACATGGCTTACGTCTACTTGCTGTGCCTCTGCTGTGGTTTTACGTGCAATAGGTTCCTGCAGGGACAGAAGCCACTTGCCTGTCTTTTTTTCTGGAGATCCTTTGGCTGTATAAGAAGTGCTTCAAATATATATTTATGTGTGCATATACATTTATATAGGTTATTATCAATCTCTCAGCGTTTTTACTGAGATAATATTTTGCATTTAAATAAATATTTTTATTTCTTACTTTTGGATACTTACAGCCATCAACCATAAGAAGACCACATATACTGAAACCAGAACTACCGTATTTTTTTACCTGAGATTAAAGACAATATAACACCATAATGTAAGTGATATCATTCTATGGCTTCTGCTTGGGGCCCTTCTATTGCACTATGAGGGTGTCTCTCTATATGTAAACCTTGCTTTTTATGATCCAAGGATGTGTGATGTGAAGTTTGTCCCTCACTTGGATCCATGTGTGTAAGTTCTGCAAGCCATATGTATCTCTTGTTTATCCTTGTCTCATCTTGTTAGAAGCAAATTCAGGTATGTCAGGTATCTCAATACTTTGTGCCAGTCAGTGTCTTGGAATTTCAGGACCATCAAGTTTGAAGAAATAGGTAGAGCAGGGTTTGCTGTACCACTGTCTAAGATTTAGGACCTTTCAGACGCAGCAGTTCTAAGCTGTCAGGTTCTCTGTTGGTCCCAGCTCTAGTCAGTGCTACCCAGACCACTTCATGTATTCTGCAGCTCTGGGATATGAAAGTACCCTTCTTCTCCCTAGTATCTGTGTCCTGGACAACAATACTCCACCAGTTCCTTCTCTCAACACAATCCCCACAAGAACAACTTCAGCTGGAGGGCTGCTATGCAGTGTCTTGGAGCTGAACAGCACAACTTGGCCGTCCTGCCAAATCAAACTCTGCTCTTGCAACCACTTTTTATGGGGTTTAGACTCTGATACATAAAAGTGCAGTCCTGAAAAAAATAAACAAACAAAAATCCAAAAACAAACCAAGGAAAAAAAAAAAAAAACCAACAAACCAAACCTCCCACATAAATTCAGCCAACTCAGAAAACGCAAAGGAAAACACATTACTTCTATGGACCTACAGAATATATTGCAAATTACACTGCACGACCAACAAAAGAAGCAAACTGTGTAGAACAACTGGCTATTCTACTACCATATGCCTTAACGCTCTACTACACTATAAAATATGTGAAATAACTGAACCAGATGTTGTAGGTCTGTGTGTAGATGAAAGCAATATACTGGTAACATTTCTGTAATAATACAGGAATTGTGCCAGACTACTGTGTCAGCAGTCAGCCTTACTGCCTAATGGCTTTAACACCTCACCACTTACTGATCTCAGAATGAGTCTTGCTCCCGAGAAATCAGATTCTCATTCTTGGGGGCTTACATGTAGCTGTAGCTTTTGATCCATGCTGTGAGGGTTTCAGGTTTGAGGAATTCTGTGCTACCAACACACATCTTCTATGCAGAGATTGCTTTGTTATGCTAAGCATTCCAAGTTAATGGATGTGTTGGTTCCATGTTTGAAAATGCTATGTCAACACAGAGTGGACATCAAATAAAAAATTGGCTGTGGAAAAGAGTTTGTCTACTGTCCTTGTTACAGAGAAAGGGGTAGAGTTTAATGCTCTGTGTGCGACGAAGTTGTTCATTCTATACCAAGACATCATCACTGCGGCTGTGGGTTTCAGCAGGAAGAGGTAGGGTGCCAGACCATAAGTGAGTCATCCTGCCTCGCTGTGTCCAGCGAAGGGACTGTCGCCATCAATCCCTGCAGCCTCGGTTCCTCTGCCACCCACCAGCTGCTCCCTCACTTTTTCTCCAGTGTGACTTCAGACCTTTGGTGCTGAAAGGGACAGCGGCGCCACGCCCACGCGTGGTGCTGAAGGGACAGCTCTGAGACACGGCCGGACCCGGGGAGGCCGGGGTGACACAGAATCAGCGCTGGAGCGGGAACATTTCAGATTTAGAAGTAGCAGCTCAAGCAACTGCACGGGTCTGAGTTCAGCGAGGCGGCTGCACGACGCCTACTCAGATCACCTCGCTTACGGGGGTTTCTTTGTCCTTGTTTTTCATTGTTTTCATGCTGGGAAGGGGAGAAACATTAGCTCCAGGCACTCCCCCTCCGTGTTGCTTTTATTTCATGACTACCACATGGGCGGTGCAAGGCAACAGTCACTATATTGCCCTTTTTTCCCAAATATCACATGGCACAGGGCATGGGAGTGGTCACCACATTGCCTTTGTCTGGGGAAACCACACAGATGCATCCTACAGGGAGCATCCGCCACCTTGTTTTTGTTCTCAGTGGAGAATACCTTTTTGTGGATAAAGCACCTTCTTGGTTTTTTGTATACTTTGCTATTAATGTTGCTGTTGTTACTGCGTGTGTCTTTTTCCATTACTTTGTGCTCTCAGTAAACTGTTCTTTCAAGCCCTAGTAGCGCCTTTTTTTTTTATTTTGTCCCTCCCTTAATGAAAGTGTCAGGGAAAGGGAAGTAGCATATTTGGAGTTTAATTCCCTGCTGATCTTAAAACCAGCACATCAACAAAATTAAAATCTGATTCAAGACATCCATGACTCAGTAGAAATTCCATTAGTTATAACTGTTAGGGAAAGATAATATATCACCAGCGTGCTAAATTTCACATCATCATATGCGCTGAATAATGCCAAGCTTCTTAGAGAGAGACAAAAGTCTTTTCTCCCAACGGTGGACCCAGGAGATATTCAAATTCTCATGGAGGTACTGCTTCAGAAACAGTCAATAATAAGCCATTTTCCCAAGGGGAAAGAGCCTTGTGCCATGTCCAATTTGAAAAGGCTCTGCTCCAGATGACACTTCAACATACATTAGTTCCAGGGTTCCTACTCCCTCATTGTGATTTTTTTATCCCCTTCTCCCACTTTACATGTCTGGCAGCATGCAATCACACCCGGGGAACAGCTCAGCTCTGCAAGCAGACCCACACAGGAATCCCTAGCTGCCTTGTTATTGGGACATGCCTGGAAGGACCCTGCAGTTTCTACAAATGTCAGGAATAAATATGGCACAAAAACACAGTTTTAAGCCTTGTGCAGGTGACATTTGGGAATCCTTGAAGAGGATTTATGAACACATTTTCCCATGTGTCCCCCCAGTTGTTTATACTAAGAAGAAGCGCAGGTGGCAGGTGCCACAGGCCAGGCCAGCATGATGTCTAGGAACATCTTCAGAGTCGGCAGAACTTGTTCTTAAACATGATCTAACATGGAGAAATTGTTACTTCATGCTTCCCAAAGCTGCATCAGCATTTTGGTCAGAGTACAGTTGGATTTAGTGGTGTTTTGTAAAGGTATGGAGAACACAGTCTCTCAGAGCAAGGTACAAGAAAGCTCCCCAGATCCCTGCAGGTACCAGCTCTAAAGCCAGCCATGAGCACACCCCCACCTGCTATCCATAAACCTCCTGTTCCATTATTCATACAACTCGTCCAAGTGCCCTTGATCACAAATTAAACTTGCAGCCTTGTCAGCCATTTCCTCACAGCCTAGGTCTTCACACTTCGGTGTGTTACACTGCGCGTGTGGTGTGAAATGTTTCTCAGGTTATGTAATAGAGCTCTGTAGTCCAGATTGCAGCTGCTCCGGTCAGGATGATGGGGTGAGTACAGTCACTTTTGTAAGTACAGTCACAGAATCACAGACAACAACCTGACCATTTTATGGCCCACAGAGCAAGTTCCTGTGCTGCAAACAGAACTGTCAGGAATAACTAACTGAATGTCACTGCCTGCTGGGCAGCCAGGAAAAGCTTTTTATCATGACACATGATGGAGAATGTGAGATTATGTCTGCTCACTCTCATTCCGGAGTTGTGAAGGAAAGGGAACCCTCTGGAAAGGGTTTTCTTGGAGATGGGAGTCACACTATTTTTAGTTTTGCAGCTTTGAGGACTGTCTCAAGTAGCATCAATTACAGAAAACTTAGCAACAAATTGAAAATCACTAATGGAACACTGCAGTTGATTGTCACTATTAGTAGCCAAGAATCATGTATAATGTAGCAGCTATTGTTAATTGCACAGGTACCCAATTATTTAAATAAATAGGTTTTGCAGATATTTAAAATGTGTGGCAGGACAGCATAATACACTGAATATTTATCAACACACTCTCTAAAGTGAATATGTTATGAGGCACTGCAGATTCTTTCTGGAAATGCATCAAAACAAGTCAGAGCTCTATTATATCCATTCTATTTTAAGACTATATTATATAACATGCAATTTTTAATGGATAAAATAGAGAATCTTTAAAGAGTGATATATGGCCCAGAAGAAGTATGATGGAAAAAGATCAGAGGAAAAACAGAGGTTTCCTCCTTTTTTTTCTCCTTCAGTTTGCTATCTCTGCACTTGACAGTGCTGCAGGTGGTCAGCTTAATTATTTTCTCTTCTGTAGCTAGTCAGTCTGTCAGTTCCCATTCTTGTTTCAAAGGTCATGGCAGCAAAGGAGGGTGGGGGGAAAGGAAGGAAACTGAGTAGGGCAAACCCAAAATCTGACAGAACTCTCAAAGGCAATAATGAATTTACACTTTAGATTCATATTTCTATTGGCAAAGACCTCACACGTCTCAAGAAATATAAAGCAAGGTATTTTTCCCTTATTTTGACATGCCGTAATAACATCACCATATATAAATGAGTGGTAGAAACTCATTATTTTTTCAAACCCTGTACTAATGAGAAATGGACCCAGGTGTCAATGAATTAGTCAAATTATGGAATTAATTAGATTTCACCTTTTATGTTACATCAGATTCCAGCTGATTCAGTAGTTCTTTTGAAATTCTTGTCTTGCTTTACAACCAAACAGATTTCTCAGACATTAGGCCTCTATTTCATGAGGAGACCCTTATGTCACTAATATCCAAACAAGAGCACGGTCTCTTGGTTGAGACCTCACTATGGGTGAACAGATTGTCTCATCAAAACACAAAAATAAAAATTGTTTCAAATAGAACCCTGAGTAGAATCATTTATATTTGAGCACTTCAGGCTACTTTCAAGCACCCTTTCAAGAACTTCATTCCCTTTATAGCTCAAAAGAGACCAAGCCTTGAATGGTTCACAGATGTTCATTCTTTAAATTATTGGACACTTCTATTACATACTCAGGAGTTCCTATTAGGATAAAGTCAAAAAAGTCCATCTTTTTAATATTATGCATGTTTTGGATGGAAATGTAATGTTGGCTACATATTTGAGTGGTTACAGCATGATGATTATTGAAGTGTTGTGCATCAACATATTATTGTACTATATTCATTCAGAAGATTATTCCTTTAAATTAACAAGATTCTTTTCAGTGAAGAAACTGCTACAAAATTAACACAGACCTAACCATCATAGCAGTAACTACAGATAAATAAAGCAAAAAGTGGGACAGCTGACTTCTCAATAAAGAATAGACAACTGGAATATTAGTCAAGAGGCTCAGTGTAATCCCTAGAAGAGAAAATAATGGAAAAGAAACTCTAGCACAGTAACCCAAAACAAATAAGTGAAACAGGAAAAATAGGCAATGAACTTTAAAAAAAATAAAAAGGCAACTAATACAATTTACCACAAAACATATTTTTCACAAAAAATTTAACAATTTCTGAATACATTAGAACAAGACACCTGCTCTTTGGACCTTCACACTCTGAATCAAAGATTGTAGCACACTTCATTGAGTCAGTGTCCTGGTTTGGGCTGGGACAGAATTAATTTTATTCATAGTAGCTGGTATACAGCTACATTTTGGATCTGAGCTGAAAAAAGTGTTGAAAATACAGAGATATTTAGCTATTCCTGAGCAGTGCTTACACAGAATCAAGCCTTTTTCTCCTTCTTACACCACCCCACCAACAAGCAGGTTTGGGGTACCCAAGAAGTTGGAGGGAATCCAGATGGAGCCGCTGACCTCAACTGACCAAAGGGGTATTCCATAAGGTGTGGTATCATGCTCAGCATATAAAACTGGGAAGAGAAGAAGGAAGAAGAAAGGGTGTTGAGAGCTCTGGAGGTTGTCTTCCCAAGTAACCACTACATGTGATGAAACCCAGCTTTCGTGGGGATGGCTGAACACCTGCCTGCCCATGGGAAGTGGTAAATGAATTCCTTGTTTTTCTATGCTTGTATGTGTGGCTTTTGCTTTACCTATTAAATTGTCTTTTCTCAACCCGTGAGTTCTCTCATTTTTGCACTTCTGATTCGCTTTCCCATCCCAGCAGGGGGGGAAGTGAGCAAGCAGCTGGATTTGGCTTATTTACTGACTAGGGTTAAACCATGACAGTCAGCTTCTCAAAAACAGAATTGTCTGTTCAATATGGAAAAGCAGCAGCAAGCATGCCACTTCATATCAGTTTAAGGTTTTTTCTAAATGCTGCCAGAGACTATAATCTTGCTGCCGAGGTGCATTTAAGTAAGTAAAATAACTATGATATCATATATCTTTATGATAGTCTCCTAGTCCTTCTATTATATTAACCCTTTTGCTGAAAATCTGAGTGACTTAGATTCATCTCCTAGAGTTGAAAAAAACTTGTGAGCATTGAAAATTCTCATTCTTTAAATTTTTTTTTTTCTCTGATCCCCAGGATACAGCCAACCTAACATCATTTTAGCATGAATTTCTAAGCTGCAAAGGGCTTAGTTAGTAGAATTAAAGTGCTTGCTGAAGTACTATCTATTGAAACTTGGGAGCACATTTTCTAAAACACAGAGCCACCTCTTGCCAAGGTAAATGAATGCAGTTACCCTAATTCAAACTAATGGTTACCTTAAACTAACAATTAACCTCACTTTATGGCAGCTGAGGGCTTAATCTTTGAAGAAATTAGAAAACACACTTCCAAATGACTGATATTTTCCAAGTATATCATGATAACTCATGATTTCTTTCTCTGACATTCTGTTAATTTCCATAGTCAAGCTTCCTTTTGTGACTCAAAGTAGTTAAAGATTGTCACTGATGACTCAGAGTAGCAGAGAGAATTGAGCCAGAAATGTCACATGGAGGCGGTACTGGAAGACAGACTTCTATCAAAGGTAAAAGCAACTCCTTTCTGCTTAAATGAACAACCTTGCCTTTATTTTAGTTATTTAGTGCTTGGCACAACAGTAGATCAGCCAGCACATCATCATTGCCCTAAAAGTTGTGTCCTCTTAAAGAAGGAAATTACGTGCTGTCAGAAAACACAGTAGGAAAAAAAAATTCATAGCAAATCATATATGACCAATAACTGTGTTGTCTGGGCTAGCTCATGCACTCCCACTGATACATGCTTACCTAAGCAGAAGGCAAGGTACCAAAGACAGTACAGCAGCAGTATCAGTGAAGTTGGGGCAGAATTACCAGGCTTTCATCATCTCTTTTAAGAGGCAATTAGACACCAGGTGTAGAACTATAACATAAGAAAATAATCATTCTTCCTTCAGCTGCAGAAATGCTAACATTGTTGGCCATCTCCATTTCCAGGCAAGTAGGAAACACTGAAAGATCAGCTGCAAAATTAGCTGTTCTTGGAAGATGGATGTTTTCAGAGTTTATCAACTTTATTTCTCAGGTACTCTGCAAGCCTAATTTCTGTAAATTCATTGTTTTTAATAATGAGAGGAAATTGGTTAGCACTAGCAAGTCCAACAGTACTTAAGCTGGTCTGGATATTCATGTAGCAATGCAAAAATGTTGACAGCAAATCTGTCAAAGTAGACCTAATCAACCGTTTCCAGAAACATGTCAGCATAATTTCCAATCTGAAGTATTTAACGCAGCTTTGCAATGCCATGAAATGGATAGAATGGATATTATCCAGTTTGTTTTGTGTAAAAAAATAAAGGAAATTAATTGCTTAGTGTCACTTACTGTCCTAGTTTCAGCCATGACTTTAGTGTTATTCAGTACCACCTCACATCATTGCCAGGGGCAGGGGAAAGGGACTTTGGCTGCTGAGAAGAAGAGTCTGGCTACTGGTTGAAAAAAAATGTCAGAATAGTCCAGCACTGTTCACCGTCTTGGAGTCCTCGGTGAACATTTAACTTGTAAATCACCCTCTCTTTTATACATTTTTATTAGTAATATTGTTGTCTGTTTTCTTATCTCATTGCTGTTTCCACTAAGTTGTTCTTTTCTCAACCCCTGTTCTTTGCCTTTTGTGCCTCCAATTCTCCTTTCTGGCCACCCTCACAGGGTGGGGAGAGGAGCAGAATGGAGGTGGAGAAAGGGAAGCAAGCAAGCAACAGTGTGATTTGAAGTCTTGGTGGGAGAACTAAATTGAGGCAACAATTCATGAAATTTCACCTAGGTACCCTGAGCTTTTTATCTACTTAAGTAAAAGAAGGCCTCAGAGCCAATTGATCCTGAAAGATAAAGAATCAAGAAAGGCCACTACCCCCATTAACAGAAGTTGCAGCCTTAGGGATAAGAGAAGAAACAGCCTAAGTAGAGACAAAAAAGGAAACCAGTGGAGATTAACACCCCACACTAATATTATAATTGGACGAATTTCCCATGAGGGGTGGGAAACTTAGATTGTAAGGGTATAATTGCCCAGGGATCCCTCTTCAGAGTCACAT
Organism: Machaerirhynchus nigripectus; assembly: GCA_013397975.1. NCBI lineage: Eukaryota > Metazoa > Chordata > Aves > Passeriformes > Dicruridae > Machaerirhynchus > Machaerirhynchus nigripectus. Next base: position 1,622,357 of record VZRQ01002938.1, on the reverse strand, counting down.
GGCTTGAGCTGTTCCTACCACTGTGCCACTCAAATAAATTATCTTATTGTACTTAAAGACTGAGGTTTTGCTACAGGATATCTGAGGTAGAGAAGCATCGTTAACAGTTTGCTCCTTTAAAGATGAACAGGCCTAGCGCAGTTATAGCCTTGGCATACATGAAGAACAAAAATGACTTCAAAATAAACTGAAAAGTAATCTGGATAACACTAGCTATGTTTGTTCAAACAAAGTCAGTCCAATCCTCTTCCATTTTATTCCCTATCTCATTTTTAAGAGACATTAAAGACAGGATATAATTTATGATGATGCCCCATAAATGCAACAGGAGTATAAAAGCTGCTTAAGTGTTAAGAGAGTTGGTCTGAAAGTCCTGAACAGCTAAAACCTATGTACTTAGACAGCTTAAAGGTGTTGCTACAAGTCTACAGGATAACGGAGGAAAGAAAAGAAAGCAATTGCAAAGGAGAGTGTTGAGAAATGAAACTGCTAATTCTTTTTTCATCTAGATTATAGTTGTCCTCTTCTCTTGCTTTTTCTTGCTTCCTTTACTCTTTCTATCCCTTCTCCTCTCTTCCTTACTTAATAGTGATTTCATGCTCTGTTTGCAGGCTTATTCTATTTTGTTTCAGCCAACCACTTGGTGCCCATCTGTGTCAAAAGGAGCAAATGAAAATGTGAACAGCCCACTCCACGTTCAATGGCACTACATCTTTGTTGCCAGTGGTCTGGAGAGTCTCAATCCAGCTTTGTATTACCAGATCATCTATTAATTCACAGTATTTAAGAGTCCCTTGATTCTAGGACCACAGCATCACAATCACTATCTTCCATACCCCAAAGGAGAAATTTGCCTCATGTTTTGACCACAAACCAGTCAAGGGAGAAAAACTAAGCTGTAGGGCTAGAGTGACCAATCCCACATATCAGTGAGAGCAGTAATACTGAACAGCAGATGCAGCCAGTAAACACTGTTCACAAAAAATGAAATTCGTTTTTGTGATATATCCAATCAATAATGAATAGCAAACAAATTAATGAGATCCAAGGTCTGTTTGCAAAGCACAAACAAAAAGACTGAAACTGACCATATTAATTATTTTCAGCTAGGAGTTTCACTACATTTAACACTGAATGATTTGAAAAGATCTTACTATAAATGCACAAATCTCTGCTCCTTCAAGCCTGAAGGAAGTTGAACAAGTCCTGAACTACATCCTAAGCAAGTATCTGAACCACTGACTCACCCAATATTCAGGGTTGTGTATCTCCAGTTTTTGTTATGGGAGAAATGTCAAAAGCTTCAACTTGAAGAAGCAAAAATTAAATTACATGAAACAGGAACATGTTTTCAATCAATATTTAAAATAACTTTTAAAATTATTTGTACAGCACTTTGAGATCTGTGGATGAAATATCATGAGTAAGAGTGAGGTATGATTATTAGTGCCTCCTGATGGAAGAAAATTCTTTTATTAGGATTTTTTTACAGTGAGTGGAATGACTAGGCTCATTCGGACTACGAATTCTGGGCATTTCAACGTAAGAATGCTAAATGAAAAAAAAGTTACTATGAATATAGCATTCCTTCCCTGACTCTTTATTTCCTACTGCTTCCACATTAATTTATATCTAGGAACTTATTAAGAAAAGACTTAGTGATCACAATAAGAGATTCCCAAGAACAGGTGCAGTATCAATAGCTCTGTTGTCACAAAACAAAAGGGTAGTGATTTCACTGATATATGATATGGTTAGAGTTAGCTGTGGAGGACTAAATAAAGTACCCTTCACTGTAAAGAACAGTGATTTCTGATACAGGTACACCATTAAATAACATCTTGAGTTAGCACTAATAATTTTTTTTCTCCAAGCTGCATATATAATATAAAGTGCATCCCTGTATCCTTCCTAATATTTTTCAATGCTAGCCCAGGTGATGTAGACGTAGCAACAAATATGTTGGATTTCTGACCTCTGCTAAAAGTACTTTGGGCTGGTTAAGATCCAGAGATGCTGCTTATCCACCGAGATGAGCCATCCTCATGCGTCGTTATAACGTGCTCATTCACCTCTCCCAACACTCTAATTTGCTCTTAGTTCACTGAGGGAAATTGAGTAATACAGCTACTTGAGTTGACTCAGGGAAAAGACAAGGAGGGCATCACAAAACCCCTATCAATTACAGTTGTGCTATGTCATTCAATTTAGCACTCAAATTATGAGTAGCTGAGCTAGAAGAGATGGAACAGTTTAGCGTAAAGAGCAGTGAAAACAGGTCCTAAAAGTCCACAGCTCCTATAAAGCTTTGTCATTGTTCCTTCACAATGCAGCTGTAGTGCTCCTGGATCTAGATCAGCTCTCTCTAATGACCACTAAATGGAGTCAGTACATGCTGGAAGAAGCTACGCAGGGAGGTGGGATCTGCTTGAGATATGGCCACACTGTCCTCATATGAAACCCATTGACCCAAGCATATGGGGTCAGCACAGTCTGAGGGATGGAAGTGTATAGACTGATGCCTATGCAAAACCAGCACCCAGATGAAAGAAATTAAGTATCATCCCAAATCTGTAGACATGAGGTGCTGCATAGTAAGTACACCTTCAGAAAACACCAGGTGCCTTTTCTTGGAGGGGTAGAATAACGTGAGGGAGAGGGGAATTCAGTATTAAGATTAAGTCAAGCCTATATTTGAAAATATTAAGATGGTGACTGAAAAGTGGAGATGTGTTATAAGGTACCCAGAACAGTCTAAACTGTGATCTAAGATGTCTGGTTCATTGGCCAAGTCTTGTGTAATTGCATTACTGAACCTAAAGACTGGGAAATTTGTTGACTATATGGCCCAGATCCCAAGTGAATTTGTTGATCTACATAATGTGAAAGCCATGTTATTATTCTTAGGAAAAATAATAGGAATAATAATAATAATAATAATATATGTTCAATCAACTAGAAGTGTTCTTGCATCTTTCTTGGTAAGTTTTCACATCTAAAATTTTATTTTTACCAACAGTTATTCTGGGGCTTATATTTTATATTGTCCCTTTTCCTTGTCACCTTAACATAAACCTATTAAAAGTATTTCAGAATAGCATCTATCTGTGCAAGCGATAGTCTGCCAGCTTCTAGCTTGAGGTGCACTATGAATCAAAAGTGTATAGAAAAGAAAAGAGATAAAGAAGATCAAACACCGTAGGCACAGTGATAAATCTGCCTGGTTTTATGTAAGATAGATATTAATTTCACTTCAAGCACTAAGATGAATCAAATAGAACTATCATTCATTACAGTGTTGGGAAACTCAGAATTTTTAGACCAGCCAATTTCATGGAAATGTGCTGTATGTTTTTTATGTATTTGTATTTCTGTTCCCTCAATAAATTAGAAAAACTAAAATGCTGAGTGAAACTCAGCCTCAAACAAGGTCAAGTCTGGTGAAAATATTGTGTTTTCAATGAGTTTGAATCCCAAATATAATTCAACTCAAATTCACTTATGTTGACTCACTTTCCTTAGCTTGATCCACATGTTTATGCATCAAAAATACAACATATGACTGTAGGATGGGAAATGTTGTCAGTGAGCTGGAAATCATTATAAAACAAATCCTGTCAGTGTAAGTGGACAATGAGGTTAAATTGGTCTACTGTGCAAACAAAAATTTCTAGTGGTTTTGGCTGTCTTCACTATGGTTACATGATGCCAGTCACTGGGCATCTACATTACGTACAGAGACCTAATCACTAGATTAGATGTGATATATAATCTAAACATGAGTATCTGAAAACCTAGCCTTTTCAAAGAATCTTAAGATTATATCTCAATTTTAAGACTCCTAAAGTCAACAATCATCTTTGAAAACATTGCAATGTGTTCTATCCAACAAGGTTGCAGGGAAAGCTTACTAAAATGAGAAGCTCATGTTTAAATTATTCGTTCACTGATAGTGTGTGTGATTCTAGATACCACAATAACCATATATTTTCAGGTAGCATTAGCATGCTAACGAATCCTGTCCATCACTGTTTGTGAATCGCTAATGCATTCTTAATACCTGATAAACCAGAACCTTAGGGTGCAAAGTTCTATTAACATGCTAATGTATCTTGTCCTTGCTTGCTTTAGAATTAGAAAGAGTAGGTGTTAGCCAATACGAGGCCATTTTTCATTTTTCTAAAGCCATTAGCACTGAGAAAAGAAATAGAGATGCTGTCTGCCAATCAACATTTCCTATCAACCAAGAGGCAAATACAACAAAAATACTGCCTGTAAAGCAGTACAGGAAAAAGTCAAACTACCATAGCACCGAACTAACTGTTTTTAGAAGCCCCACCAATTATTTGTATTTAGCATGTGCATCTGGAAATTTGGCAACTGGCTCTATGCTTCATGGCCCAAAAATCTCGATTATTCTGAGTGTCTTAAAACTTCAGTATGATGAATTTAAAAAGGAATAATTATGTATCTCTGTTTCAGATTCAGAGCTTTCCTTAGCAAATATTACTCCACCCACAGAATTTGCTTTGAATACAGTATCTTAGCTCTCCTTCAATTTTCTGGAAGATATAAAGGACTGTTTCTTTCCACTCATTTGAAGGTGAGTTACTCCCTGAAATGAGTGAAGCTGCATTGGTTTAAAAACAAGATCAGTTATATTAAAAAGCAGGCCATTGATGAAGAATGCAATTGCACAGACCATATTTTCAAATATTTTACAGAGGGGAAAAAGGAGTGTCAGCACCTTGTTCCATACACGTAAGTGGGAAGTCAAAGGAGGAGTAGAACAAAAGATCTGCACCAACTTATGGATTTGGCTTTGTGAAGGGAAATAGGACAACAGCAACACTGTTCACCAGCTGCCATGTTAATTAAGGGTCATTACACCCTCTGAGTAGTCTTGATGAGCACTGAAAAGCTGTCTGATTTTGGCAATGCATACAGCAAAGAGGTCAAAACTTATGGGGCTGGTGTGTTCCAGTTTCTTCCTGATAAGAGAAATCGACCTTTCATATATATGCCTCAGGCAAAGAAAGAGACCTGATATACGGCAAGGATTAGAGGAGAATCAGTCCCTGATGCTGGCGTTGCACAAAATAGCAAGGCTTTTTACACAGCCTTGCTTATTCTATGAATGTATTCAAAGAGCCAGCTGCAATCCTGTTTTGGAATTTGTGAGGAGTGCCTTGATGAAAATTTTTTGTATATTAAGTAATGATTATAATATTCTCTTCTCATGCGACACATTTCTCTTGTCCCAGTCTTTAACAGAAAACACTGGGGATTGCTTTGGTGGCTTGAGTAATGAATCAGCATAGAGCAAAAAGTAGAAAGACACTCTCAGTCAAACCTAAACAAAAGCAAAATTCCTTTTTACTTCTGTTTGTGATCCTCTTGTGTACAGTTTCTCAAGAGCAGTTGAGTATTGACAGTACTTTTGCCAGTAAAATTTTCTTGGCTTCATAACTGAAATCAAGAAATACCTGCCAAACATATATTTTGCACTTTTTATTTGCAGAATTTCCACCTTTCACAGAACTGTTATGTTACCTAAGTCATCAGATAAAAGAAACATGCATACGTTATCTGTGTTCACTTACAGTGTTCAAGAAATGACCCATCATTTAAAAATTCACGGTTGGATAAAATTAACAAACCAGTGAAATTTGTAATGGGCAAGGGGGTAATTCATAAAGAGAAAAGGTGACATTGATATCAATTATTCATTGGGAATTATTTGCTTAACTGTACTGCAGTCAAATTTCTGCTCAACTCCAGAAAGGAACCATTATACATTCATTCTTGTTTGCATCCTGATTAGTTTTTAAACCTAGCTTAGCAATGCAATATGCCACTACAGCATGTAGCTTGGTGTAACTTAACAGACACGTGAAAGACAATTGGACATCTTGAGATCATGAAAGATGTTGCAATATCTCAGTATATATCAAGATATCAGATAAAAAGAGAACTGGTAATTTACAGGATATAGGAGAAAGAAGTATCTGTCTCCTTTTAAACAGAAAATAGGTTCTAACATCTATGATCCAGTCACTTAGCCTTATAAAATGGCTAGACAGGGTAATACATATCCTCAGGTTTGCATTTGCTTCCTTCACAGATAAGCAATGAGCACCGGCTCAAGCACACCCGAGCTGTGTTATTAGACTGACAATATCCAATTAAAATTAGAGTGCAGGGGAAAATTTTCAAGTTATTTTATCATTAGAAAGCCTCAAAGCTTATTCGTGCATATCTTGCATGTTCAAATGACAGATACAAAATGGGAGAGTCAATAGCAGCAAACACTGTGACTAAAATATAACAGAGTATGGATGTTGTTTGTAAAGCAGCACATATTCCTAGCCATCTGTCATACTGCACATCTGACCTGCCATACACAGGTACAGTTGCTAGTTATTACTATTTTATCCTAAGCTTCAGAGGCCTGGTACTTGTCCAGACAGTCTTAATCCCCAGAGATTTGTGATGGTGGGGGGGGCTCAAGTGAAAGAAAAATATGTATGTTTTGTAGTGGAAGCACAAAGCTTGAAAATAAGCATTTTTTGAAAGCTCAAACAGCAGCAGGAAAAAATTTGTTTCAAAAAATGAGCATATTGTTTTAAATATCACGTGAATTTATTTTAAACCAAATGTTTAACCCATGGGGGCTCAGATCCAGAAATCCCAGTAGATTATGAACTGTGGCTCTGGGGCTCTGAGATGATGCTAGAGCCCTGTCTCATCTCACTGTGCTACCTGTCTTCCACACATCCTGCAGAGCTATACTTTCTAAGGGCTTCAAGACAGGAACAAATTATGCATGGATACTGTGCTGCATCATGTATATAAGTAAAATTATAGCTAATTATTTCAATGTATGACAGGAAAAATATAGTCCATGAAGCATATGCAAGACCTTCAGTCATCCAAATGAGGGACCCAGGCAAGGTCAGCAGTAAATCTTCTCCAGGCCCTGGCCTTGGATTTTCTTCCATAGAAACCAGGGCAGAAGGAGAGGATGATGCACACATACGTCTCACCACAGCCCAGAATCAGGATGCTCCAGGGGTATCTGCTGGGACAAGAGAAGGGGAGACTTATCCAGAAACTCACAGTTTGGAAATATCTTACTGAACCTGTAGAATCTTAAGGCTTAATGCTGTGTTGAAATCTGTGGTGAGGAATCTAAAGTTTGTCCTTCCCTGTTGGTAGAGATGTACACACATACAAAAAAATCTAAAATGAAGCTAACGTTTTCTTGTGTTCTTCATATCCTACGCTATCTCTAGATTTTGTATGACTCCCACAACAAAATAAGTATTCTTGTCTGTGAAATGATACTACATGGTCCTAAATTATTGCTGATTTTCTATGCTTATTCCTTTCTAGCGTTAAACATCTCTCATTTAGATGAGATTTTGTAATTTTCTCATTTGCTTGGTTCTTAACATGCAAATTTTTTTCACGAACAATTAAATTGAAGAACATTTTGTATTTTCAATGAAGATTTAAACCCTCATTACCCCATTTTTGATCAAAATAGTAATTCCAAATAAATTAAGGTACTTTGTTCATTGATTCATTATGCAGTTAATTTGTTTTTGTATTCTGCACACATCCTGATGAAAGATTAACAATCATGTACCACGCATACACTAGGGTGGAGGCAGAACAGTTCTCCTTCAAATTAGTATACTGAAATATTAATATAAATAAAGAAAGAATGGTTGTAAGACATTTTCATAAGGTATTATAACGCTGTCTGAGGGACAAGGAATGATTTTACAATGCATGCAGAGTATAAGCCACTCAAAGTCTAGAGACATGGACTGAAAGTCTTTCTGACATCAACAATACAGTTATTTACCTTTTAACTCTGATTTTGTGATATAGTTTCATTCAATTTTCCAGTATTATTACATTGTTTCTGATAAAATATGAAAATCTTTGCCTTTTCAAATACTCTCCTTCCAAAATACATTCAGTTGCTGCAGACATGGTTTCTGTTTTTATTCCTTTAGTATTCTTTTGTGGTATTGATGACACTATCATAAGATATGATAGTCTAAACTTGAATACTTCCCAACTTTTCTCTCAGTAACCCTAGTAAGGAAGTTGTTTTGATACAGGACACATGAAGTAGAATATTTTTATCAGTTCACTTGTTTCAGGTCCAGTCTTTGAAAAGAAAACCCATAAAAGCAGGACTGGAGAAGTCAGAACAGAAATTAAATGCCCATTCATCTCCCAGGAACTGAAATAAGAAAACAGTGGCTGGGTTGTAGCACTCATATTCAAAGAACACAACCTAGGCAAGCTTTGTCGGTAAGGTAGTATCTCCTACCAGATCAACTGAAATTCCTAAGGGCTGATCCTGTCAACTGTTAGAAATTATAGGGAGAACTGAACCATAATATTGCTGGCAATTTTAATTTTTCTAATGGTTCTAGAGTTTGACAATTGTGTAATTTATATATTGTAAAATACTTGAACTGTGGATTCGTGCTGAGACTTTGATCAGATTCCAGATGCTTCTGAGCTTCTGATCTGAAATTCTATTCTATACTCTCAAAAGTGCCATTTTCAGGAAAGGATTGCATTTAAGTACCATGATTCAGGCTAAAATAATTCAGGTTTTGGTAAAGAAACCTAAACATCCTTTCTTTGACAGCTTAACTTTCATTATAGGACTGTAATAGCACATCCCCTCTGAAGTTTAATTCTTTAGACTCAGGATTTGATAAAGAAACACCAGACACATTTTCCCTTTCATCTGCTAAAGGCTTTCATTTTCTCTCATGTTCTAATACCCAGCTAGGGTGGAGCTCATTTCTATTTCAAGTACTGCAGTGTTTGTTTCTATCACTTTGAACAAAACCATAGGAATGATGATATACAGCTCACTAGCTTCAGAGAATGCAGGGGATATTCTTTCTGTAACAGCCAAAAGAAAGGCATTTATAGCTATAAATGTCTCTGAAGTAGATCATAACTTTACAACAGAGAGGGCAGACATTTTCAACATGTCCAAAACTAAAATTTTCATGGACTTCAGTGTATAATAAACTAGGGCAAGATATCTCACATATTCTCAGAACTAAATAATCCCTTTTATTCTTGGGTTCTCAGGCTCAAAGTCCTTCCACTGAAAATCGTATTCTATTTTGGCTCTAGAAAGAAAGAGCAAGTCACACCCTGGACCTGTGTAAATTCCAGTGTAATTTCTTGTCAAACTCGATTTTCTACCATTTTAAGATGTATTGTTGGCATGCAGAAAGGACAGGGAGAAATCTGGACAAGTTTTCTAAATGGAAGCGCCATGCTAAGGAATGCAAGAAAAAGCTCCAGCAAATATAACTTTGTTTTTTCTTATATCTCCCACTAATATTTATTTGTTCTTTAGTCTATCTCCTCAAGAAATACTGCACAACCAGCCCACAGCCTTTGTCCTCACTGGAGGAAGTAACATGTAGTTACTGATTTGATACAATTTACTTGTTGAAGCTAATTCAGTGTATTTTGAAGGCAAATGAAGATTTCTATTGACAGTGGTAGGCACTCGATTGATATGATCAAAGAGAAGAGAGAAGACATTTCATACTACTTACTATGATACCTGAAAATTAAGGTAACCAGAACTTGGACTGTTTCAAAGTCCTGAGCAATGTTCTTCATTGCTATGGCTGTGGCTAACATGGAGGGAGAAGTGGCTTTCAGACCTGAAGACAGGGAGCTAAGAAAAGCAAAAATTGTCGTGACGGATAAAAATACTCAGGATAAAAATAGAGAGCTACTGAACAGAAGCATGTTCTTGCTTTTCAGAGGATTTTAAAACCTCAAAAAATGACACACCTGTTCACTGCTGCAGAAATGGTGTCCAAACTTAAGGACACTAATGATAGGTCCTGTGTGAATTATTAATTTCTTACAATAAAAGTTACTTTTTATAAGTGATTTTTATAATACCCAAAAAATTTGTCTTCTTCTATAAACTTCTACAAGCAATGAGAGCACTCTTCATAATAAAATATGTCTTAATTTTTTTCTTGTTGAAGTATTTTCCAAGAAAATATGTTAATCAATTGTAGTGCCTTTTCAAGCTTTTCTACCATAGTAACTGAAGAAGAAGTAACAATGCAGCTCAACGTAGTTCATTCATGCATATTTTATGTTATTTTTCCTTTAAAAGAGAATATTCTCAACTAAAAAATAAATAAAAACAAAGAACTGTTTTTTCAAAGTTATATCTTTTCACTTATTTCTACAGTATTTTTCTCTATACAAAACAAGAAATGAGCAGATACTTTCAGGTGAACAGATGTGGTAGCATATGAAAGCATCACCCAACTACCAATTAAGTAGGGGAAATAATGATGAAGCAACAAAATATTTGAAAATATATGTGTTTCTATTATATATCTCACTTCAAGGGACTGAAAGGAAGGAGGGAATAGGAAACTACTTAGATGATTTCCTGTTCTTTAGCTTTCAATGCAATATTCCATTCTATAAATGGACATCTGTACAGGGCTATAGATACCATGTACTCTGACTTTAAGGAGATCTTTGACATGGTTTTGTATCATATAAGGCAGCAGGGTATAAATGGAATTACTAGGACACACATGCAAAGCAATAGTTATCAGCTGTCAAACCAGAAAGACTCAAAGGCATCTGTCTTTTCTGGGTTTAGAAAAGGTAACATAATTTGTTGTTAAGTAGTTGGATGAAACAGAGGATACATTTAGATGACATCCAAAAGGATGTTCTATGTATCTGGAAAAGTCAAGGGCTGCAGTTAAGAACAATTTTTAAAAACTGAAGAAATTTAGGCAAAAGCAACACACAGTTCAGTATTCTGCAGAACAGGGTCTGGGTTACAACTTCATGTTGGGATGCACAAACAATATTCTGTCCATATGTTGCAAAAAACATTTCCAGCCTTCAGGCTCCAGAAAGAGAATTCTATGTAATTGCTACCTCTGTCCCCCAAGAAAGATGTAAAAGACTCGACAGAACCCAGAAGAGTTCGAGGAGATAATGATCAGATCAGGAGACTTAAACTGTTAGGAAAGAAATTATAGGATAATATTTTTAGTTTAGAAAAGGAAAAGCTAAAAGACAATGTAATATGTCCAGGTATGTAAAACATGCATGCAGATAACTTTTCAAATTAAGGGAGAGAAACCTATTTATATGGTCTAAATTAGCAATAAGGAAAAAAAAGTTTCAGCAAATTTAATTATTGGGATAATCTTCGTAGAGGTAAGAATAGGAAAAAAAAAATCCAGAATAGGTTGCTTAGGGGAAACTGTGTCATTTCTATAGTTGAAGTATTTTCAAAGAACAAAAACTGTTCCTGCACTATGTGGGGTCTGCTAACATTGGTTGTATGGACCATCTTTAGTTACATGCTTGTACAGAGTCTTACAAAATCCAGCCTCCTTTGCAAAAGAAAATTGCAGCTGCTCCATCAGCAAAGGTACACACTGATGGATGCCAAGGGGAAAACGAAGCACATGGCTGGGGAGGGTGTGTGAGCTGAACAACCATCTCCTGACAGTTTAGTTTAATGATGAGTGATTTCACATCACTGGGATATATGAAACTGTGTGTGTTTCTCTGGTAGTTCATGGATTAAATGTGTGTGTGCTTCTCCAGCTGTTTAAGGATTACAACAAGAAAAGACTATTTTGGGGAATTCACCAACATACATTAGTGAGAGGAAGTAAGATTTCTGGTTTTTTCCTGAGGTGATACTTATACATAAGTTCAACAGGTTTGAAAACACAGTTTGTTCTCAGCAAGGAGATACTTCTAGAAAAGCAAGTTTTTTCTAAAGTCCATCCAGTATAACCTTTTTAAGCCAGAAGTAAAACGGCAGGCAAACGCGTAGTCCATTAATTGGCTTGGTAGATCTCAAAAATTTGAGCTGTTCTCTGTCCAACAACTTCTTCCTTCTTCCTTAAAAAAAAACGTTTTGGATCCAAGTTTGGGATGTTTGCCACTCATTTCCTTCTCCATTTCCTCATTTGCTTCTCCAACTGTACTATGCATTGAGTCACCTAAATTATGGGAGGCTACTTGCACAATATGACATTCGGGTTGTAATTTGATACACTGGATTTAGCAACCAAAACCAAGGCAAGCCATGCTTCCAGAAGACATGATATAGTTGAATGAGAGGACTGTGAGTTGAATGTTATAATTACTAGGAGAAGTACCAAAATATGCTTCACATAAACAGTTATATCAATTAATTGTAAAAGTCCCTCCTGGTCTCTCCCTGTTAATTTTTTTGGAGCAGCTGTTGCACTCACAACCCCAGCTGTTATATCCCAGAAGCAAAATCAGAACTAGTTAGAATCATTTTTCTGCTTTATTTCTTTGTACAGCACCACTGTCTTCCCTTCCATTGACTTTTTAATGGAATATGCTAAATGATTTTCTGGGCCATTGACTTCCCATGGCATAGGTCAGAGTGACATGCTGGTAGTTAATTACCTTGTGCAAATTTCCTGTTCCATTTTTGCTTCTGCTGACCATCATACTATAATGTTAAATATCAAAAGGGGCCTCTAGATTGGAAAGCAACATGGCAGGAAGCAGTAAAAATTGCAAACTGCAAACCAAAAAGTAATCCAGCTCTACCTCTATGCATACAGAAATAATTTACTCGATGCTTTATCCCTTTACCTTTGTAGTGTAGAATCATAGAAAGGTTTGAGTTGGAAGAGACATTTAAAGGCCATCTAGCCCAACCCCCTGCAATGAGTGGGGACATGTTCAGGTAGGTCAGGCTCAGAGCCCCTTCCAACCCCACCTGGTTGTTTCTCAGAATGGGGCATCCACCACCTCTCTGGGCAATCTGTGCCAGTGTTTGATGACCTTCATTGTAAGAGATTTCTTCCTTACATCTAGTCTGAATCTGTAAACCTGATGAGTGAGTTTTACGGAAAAAAAACCAACCTGTCACAATTTGGCCAATTAAATGAAAATTATATCTTTAATAGAAAATATTGTGGTATCTTTTCAGTTTGAGAAATCAGGGTCAATTTGTAGTTGCTAGAAATGCAGCTTAGTCTTCACCTTTTTATTATGCCATTTCCTACGAATAAGCAATGCTGATAGACTTTCCATTTCCTGAAAATTTTTTCTAGAATTTGAAAATCGTGATTCTTATAGCAGGAATTTTGCTTTGCAGGAACAAATCATAGACAGTGAAAGCTACAAGATGATGACAGCTTGATTGTAGATTGTGATTCACAACTGCCTCCATTCTCCCAGAAGACCATCTATCTGCAGGTATTTTAAAATCCTATAAGAAATGCTGTAAGTCCATTCTTAGGACTGACTCTTTTGCTACGTTCTGAAAGCAAAAACATGTGAAATGCAGGAGCTTCTGAGAGAAAAAAAAAAAGCATAAAAAAGATGAGAAGATAATCTCTAAATAGAACACCCAAAATCAATCTAAGAGTAGCTCACAAGCCAAGAACATGTAGAACCACCATCACATACTAAGAGATACTAATGCAAAAGGAGTTTACAAATGAGGAATTTAGATAAAGTCAAAGACTACAATAGAGATAGTCAGGATTATAAACCTAGATTTCCAAACATACTTAAAAACTGGAAGTTTTCCATCAAGAGCAGTGACAGAGAAGGGTCATCTGAGAGTAACTTCCCTTAAGAAAATTTGAGATATGTTCCTCTGAAGCAGGGGTGATAAATTTAAAAAAGCATTGTGGATTTTGCAACAGTATAAAAAACTAATCTGATGGTCATCTTTCTTAGACTGTAGCAGCAGAGGGAAAATAAATAGAAAATCTGTGACTCATTGTCAGGAACTGGATTACTTTTTTCTGAAGTGACAACTTGCAGGAACACACATGAATAACTCATAAAACAGTTAACGTAGCAAGGTCAAAATAACAGCATGCACATCTCACTACAAACATGGATGGACAATACAACACTTGAGAAAGCCTAAATAGACACTCCAGTCTGACAGGCCAGGGTTCATCTTTAGGAATATTCCTAGAGGGCATAACCTGAGCTCAAATCTCAAAATCCAAATGGTGCCATCCTTAAGGGTGCAGTTGAGGGAGGAGACATTTTCAAACCTGAGCTTTAATAGGAAGAGCAGCTAGTTGTACAGTCCTCTCTAGCTCTCTTTTCAACTACTAAGATGAAACAGAAACCAGCTAGTGAATGAGTGTGTCACAGCAGCCAATTCTGCGTCTGTTGATTGCTAAAGACAGAAGACACCTTTCTTCCTCTGGCCTAATGCTTTTCTGCAGATTTTACTACCTAAAATCTCAGGCTATAGGCTTGGTCTAGACAGCGTTTATCAAACAGTTGAAAGTCCAATTTAAAAAGGAGTAAACACAAACCTTCACAAAGTTACTAATCTTCCTGTAAAACCACCTTGGCATGGCAGGAAAAGGACATTTAAACAATATAAATTATATTTTAATGGATGAATGAAGTGAATATTATTGCTTGTTTTCCTTTCTTTAAGTAAAAATTGACTATGGAGCTATTGAAAGCATTTGTATTGTACATATGAGTACAACAGGAGTTCTATGCTTAAAATATTTTTCCTTTTTTATGGTAACTGGCCTTGGACCAAGAAGTAAGAAAGACAATGATTTAGCACAAAATAAAACAATTATTATTTTATGTTATTTTTTATTGTTGAAAAGGAGAATGTTGAGAGTGAAATAAATGGATTCTAGTGCACACAATTCTGATGACCTTTATAGTATACTTTTGGTTCTGGAAAAATAGCATAAGATATTTTAGATAATGGTTAGCAATAGTTATTGCTGTTTCAAGGCTCTTTACTAGAGACAGTTTTTTGTTCATGTGGAAGTATGTTTATAATTATTAGCAGTATCGATCCAGTAGATCAAAGAGTTCCTGCTTCCACGTACTTGAAAGGATAATAAAGAGCTATATAAGCTCAGACAAGCTGTTATTCTCATGACTGCTCTTCAAAGTAAGTGTATTCCATAGAGGCTGCAGACTTGGCTACAGACATAAATTTTAATGAACCCTCTCATACTCATACTGGTTAGTGTTTGGTAATAAAAATCCATATAGAGCAGGGACTGTGTTCACAAGGGGAAAGTGAGGTTTCAGGAAGGAGTTAGACACACTTAACGCTAACCCTGCACAGGCGAATCAACTTCTAGGAGAAAGCTGTAAGGAAAAGGGAGGCTTTCCTGCCTTTCATCAGAGGTTAGACATCATCCAGGCTAAAGACACATCTACCAAGCCTCTTTTGGGTTCGGGAAACAAAGACATGCTAGTAAACAGGAACTCCTATGGTAGTCCTGGTTGTGGCCTTATTCCAGGGTAAATCACAAAAGGGAGTATATTAAGTATTTTCTTTCTATAGATAGAGAAGTTGTATTATATCTCAGAGGACAGGAAAGAACCCATTTCCTCTAAGAAATTTTAAGAATTTGCTAATAAACATTTCAGACTGGTCATTAAGAAAAATACAACCCCATTTGACTTTCTTTTTGTGCTGAGAGATGTCTTGTTTGTAACAACTTAAACCAGCCTCTTCTGTTTAATTCATGAAACAGCTTAAACAGCATCTGCCATCTGGACCGAAATTAGATCCCTATGGAAATGGGCCATTATAATCTTAAATCACTGTTTCTGTGCTATTTAAGGAGAATGTTGCCATACTTTTTGCCTGTGGTAACATAACTAGAATCTTTAGAGTAGGTACAAAGACAATTTAAAAGTTTCTAAAGGACAATCATTATACAAGCAAGGCTAAATATGAGCAGAACACTGTCTTCTTTTACGTCAGCAAAGTTTTAAAGGATAGAATTTCTTTTACAGTCAAAGAAATCAATTTGTATTTTCACCAACTGAAAAGTTTTAGCTACGGGAATTTCCATTGCTATCTGAAGATCTCAACTCAAAGTGGATTGTATTTGAAATGACTGCTCACCAATTTCTTTTTTTTCCTTTTTTTTCACTCTAACTTTGACTTTGCAGTAGAGCTGTTGTAAGCTAATATCAGACACTGGCCTCCTTGTCTCACCAAGCTCTATATTCTCCATTCAGTATTCATCTTCTTACACTAAAATAACTCAGATGAAGCCAATGTTTCAAATTGGAGTCCATGACCTGCCCTTGCTCAGAGGAGTATCCCAACTTACAGGACAGAAGGCTTACTAGTAAGGGTTTGTGCAAAAGGACCTTAAGTCTGTATTGCCAGTGACAAACAAAAATAATGTGGCTGAATATAAACACAGGTATAAATGAAGCATGAAAATAATCTATCTTTGCTTCTACGTTCAAATGGATTATACCATACACATGCTGTATTTACAGATGGATTACTGTAAATATCCTTATTACATGCCTCTAGCTACTGTTTCCTTTGTTAGAAAATAGAAATGTTAAACAATTCAATGAGTTCTGAAATTAATAATTCAGAGAAAGAAAGAGAAGAAATCTTTCATAAATGCTTGTTCATTCCACTTACACTCAATCCAGCAAAAGCTATCTTGAAAGCAGCTTCCTCCCTTTCTCTGCACTGCCAGTTTCACTGAGTGGTGCCTGAAAGCAGCACAACCCAAGGTAAATGCATCCCATCGTCCCAGGCACAGCTAACATAGTGAGGAGAGGTGGTCTAGTGGGAAAATTGTAGAGATTGTGTTGTTTCGGCTAGTGACCAATATTGCCCATGTAATTTACTGCTACAACAGTGTGAAAACTCATGTTTACCACAAGAAATAAGATTTTTAGCCTAGGATAGTGCAGGCATATCTAAAATGCGTCCCAAAATAAGTGCCTCAGGAAAAAGATTAGGTGTTTAAAGAATTTAATAACAAGTACAGAGATCATATGGAGAGTTCAAAAACCCTTGCCAGTCTTTTCTGTGAAAGATGAAAATATATGGGACAAATAAAAAGGACAAAGTCAGAGAATTCTGACACAGGAGAAACATGGTGGATCAGGTTGCAGAAAGATGCAAAATGGGCTGAAAGCACCCTTCTGTCAAACTGCATGTGAATAAGGAAAATGTACTAGACTTACTAAAGAGAATTTGAAAAGAGACTGGGCCTGGGTAAGCAGAAGTACCTTGTTTATGCACCAGATCATAAAAGATAGCCTTGGAATAATTCAGAACCCAATAGTGTTTTGACCTTGCAATAGAGTTCTGAAAATATCAGAGAGCAATTGGATGGCTGGTGTGGAAGTGGTGTGGCAGAGAGGAAGGAATGAATGATTGAATGTAAGGCAATATAAACCACATATTTTCATTAATGCCATATTTCATAACACAGTGATCCCCTCCCCAAATTCAAAGACAGTTTGGTCTCCGGACTAAGTGCTGCCTTACTCTTTCTCTTAAATTCATGCCCGATATTCATACAGATTTAAGTTATATGATACCTTTCCACCACTTTTTCAGTGATAGTTGGAGTTTTCTCCATTTTAACAGCCGAAAACATTATGGAACTACGTGTTTAGGTTAAAATGAAAACAGCTACTTTCTATCCTAATAACAGCCTACTTACTAAGATTCTTTTAGACAATGCAGTGTCCTGTCCCTTTCCTACAAAAACTGGACAATAAAAGACAAGACAGAAAAACTTAATATTTAAAGTTGATCATTCTAATGCGACAAAAAAAAAGTGACTATGAAAAAAACCACATTGCACTGTGAAACACCAGGAAAAATCATATCAGGATTTGAGTTTTTCCCCTCTGCTGACCATGTATAGAAAGGATTGCTGTGGAGCTATATTCAGCCTCTGGGTCTTCAGCAAGGCTCTTCATCCAAGGCCTTAAAATAGAAAGCATTTTGACTTGCTGTGGGATATAAACATTGAATCCTCAGTATGACATACTTAATTTCCATATATTGCCTCCTACTTCAATATTTTTCACATTAGGTTTTCTTCCTCTAGAAGAAATTGCTATTTTGGAATTAGCTGAAACCTCAATAAAGGTAAAGGTAAGACAGCCAGTTTTCAGTTACCACAGATGTCAGCAAAAGTTAAACTCCTTTTTGGAGATTAGTAGGAACAACTGACTACAACACAAACACCACACAGGTTGTTTGGAAGTACAGGTATCTGTGATGCAGATTACAAATGCTGGTACACAGCTCTTTGTGTCTGTGGCAAGAGAATCACTGATGATGTGACTATGAAGAAAGCCATCAGAGGTTTTCAGCCACTCTGCTAAATGACAAAATGCTTAGAGCTGGAAGTAAAAGAACTAACTAGAGATGTATTCATGCTTGACTATGGAAATCACAGGCATTATGAGGGTAATTACCTCAGAGAAGGAGAACCTGCTGATGACTAATTATTTCTGTGTAAAAGAAAACAAAGAAAAATCACTCGACTCCATATGGTTGCTGATTTCTCTTAGGTATAAGGACATACAGAATATGAAGAAAGGACATGCAAAAAGGTTATGAACATCCACCACCTGCAAGCAAAGCAATAACGGAAATAAAAGCAGGTACAAGAAACAATCAAAGTGCAAAACAAAGAGGAAACATTTCTGCTTTCCACACCCCGTAGTTTTTCCATTTCTTACCACTTTCTAATCACATATTTCCCTCACTTTATATAGGAAGCTACTTTAGTTATTAAAATACAGTTTTGGAAAGTGAGATTAGAAATAAGAATCATATGTATCGAATATAGAGCATGCAGAAAGTCCCTCTCCCAGAACATAAATATGATTACTTTCTCATAAATACAGTGTGCTTTAATTTAAAAACTGGGAATGTTGTGAAAAGCATTGTGGAATTCACTTTTCCAACTACGGCAAGGCATAAAGGTGTAATTGAAAAAAGTGTACATATACATTATATTTTGTATACATAAGTTGTGCAGTATGTTTAATATGCAATCATCATTCTGGTGGGTAATATTTTGTTTTAAGTCTTCTTATCACAAAAGCACATGAATAGCAGATATCAACTAAAAATAAATACCCCAGAAAGAATATAAACTATATCAGATTACTGATAATAATTCCCATGTTTTCGAATTCTCATTAATTTTTGTAACAATTTTCTTTCTTGATATATCAGCTTAATCAGCCATTGCCTTACTTTTACTAATCTGTTAAGTTTATTTAGCAACACTCGTAAAGTTTTCTAAATAAATAAGTTAGAAGCAGATCTATGCTAACAGCTAATTGAAGCTTTTTAAGAATTTTAACAAACCTGAATTTGTTTGCCTTAGTATTCTATATCATTTATTTAGTAGATCAGAAAACAAAACGGATTAAGGTTCCACCTTGAATATCAATAATTTAAAAACCCAGATGTCTTATTGTCACTGAATAGCCCGAGATCTGCATAGTGGAGATATCTTATTCAAAGTGAGATGAAGGGACAGTAAATCTTTCATTAACATATTTTTCTACCATCTCTTTTTCAATATTTTTGGCAAAATTACAAAATAAGCCATTCTATTCTATACATTTTAACAAACTTCCATCAAAAATTTTCCATTCCAAAAAAAACTACTACAAGATTCATTCTAATGCAATTCATACTGGAATTATCAATACATTCCTTTTTCTGGCTGTTTCCAAAATCATCCTTGAAAACCAGAGTATTTGAGACCTACATTTACTTTCATTTGTAAGTGAACTTTATGGTAATTTTTGTTCCCTGAATTCACGACTCTACAACTCTGCATGTCATTGTGTTTAATTGCATTAATTATTAACAGAAAAACTGAAGGAAATTTTTACTTCTCAGGCTTTTTCTTTAGAAAAAAATAAAGAATACAAGGACCTTTTGTGAGGACTACAGAAATCTTTGGGAAAGCAATTTTAAAAGCAATAATATTTTTAAGATAAAGGCAGAATGGGAAAATCAATTTCTGAAATGGTAATATTTCCCTTATGGAAAGAATCCAAAATTAGTAAGCTGGTGTAGACTCAGAAAGTAGGTTAAAAATATTTTCAGGCTTTTCACTCCTTGCATTTATTAATCCCTATGAAGTTAATGCATTTGCGCTGAGACTTCTACAGAGTCTGAAGTGTTTGATTTATGTTGAATAAATGTATTTTATTTGTTGAGAATGAATCCATTTAAAAATTCTCCTTTTATTGCTTAAGGAATTTCTTCTCCCCAGCTTAAAACAGCCATGACAAAAATAAAGTAAAAACACCATGAATATGCTGCCACTGACAGTAAGTACAGAAGCAAGAGAACTGACATTGATTATTTTCTCACTCTGCCACCAGACCTGCTTGTGACACAAACAGTGGTGTATGGACATCAGAAGATTAACCAGGAAGGGATGAATAAGGTGAAGTTGCACGTGTTTGGTTAGAAAAGTTCTCATCTGTGCCATCATTTGAAATTCTGTTGTTAAAGTCAATCCACAAAACAATTCCAATAGCAGTCCATACCTTCCTTTTTTTCCTTAATATAGTTCTTATATAAAATGACTCCTTGCTTTGGAGAATCTCATATTTCACTCCAGTAAAATCCTTCATACAGTATACATTTATGCCTCATTTTTTTATATTACACCAACTTAAGATGGGGTTAAACCCCTTTATGGAAACTCCAGGTACGACACATGACTGGTCATAGACAATATATGTAACAAAACTGACAAAATTATGAGACAGAACAATTTCCATTAGTATTAAAAAAGCAAATACATCTTTTAGATGTATTTTGCTTTCAAATATATTGCTTCTCAACATATTGAAACAACATGGACCTTGAGTTTATCTCATAGCCCAGGCTTGGATTAAACCAATTTGTGTGATTTAACAAGCTGAAGTTAACTACAGAAAAAAACCCTCTTGGTCTATAACTAGAGCTTGTAGAGCTTATGTTTCAATTATAGTTCTTTTAATGTTTCCAAACGCTACAGTGGCAGAATTCATTAATTCAAATGCACCTAAAAGTAGTATAATGACAGATTGTGTCTGAAGAAACCTGAATGATCCATTAGACATCTTTAAACTCTCAGTTACCTTAGCTCTGTTCAGTCAAAGAGATGACAGCTGTAACACCGCCACATTAATGCCTCCAGAGAAAGCACTTAACAACTAAGAGGGGAAAAGGGAAGCAGCAACCCATCTTTGTCATTTTGAAGGGCTTAGTTGTAGATGGGATGTATAGAAAAATACTGGTACACTGTATACACTCTGACCTCTGTGCAGAATGGACCTGAATTAATGTTCACTGTAATTTTCAGGATTTAGTGTTGCTGGTGTAATATTTATAAAAAATATCACTTCAATAAAGACAACTTGATTCCTGGAATAAACTCTTTCCAAAGAGACTCAATTCATCTTCTTTTAGGAGGTATTTGGTATACTCCAAGCTTGGGGTATAGTAAGGTCATTGCAGCACTTAGATAAGATTTCCTGTTACTTCCATTTTGCTCTAATATTTGGGGTTATCAGTGCCATAGAGGAAAGAAAAAAAGAAAAAAGGCATTGATTACCCAGGATTTATTCCAAAAAGCAGAATAGAAATCATCAGCATTCATGATAATATTCCTTAAATGTTTGGCAGGAAAGAAAAGTTCTCTTCATAAGGAAAATGTGGGCAGTAATACCTTTCATAAGGAATTTCATAAACTTCCCTGAAACCTCAAGAGACAGAAAGAACCTAATATTCACCTTCTGCAATGAATTTGGAAGTGACAGCCCTATTAGCAAACTAATTAGCAATCCGTTTTACATGGCTAAATTAATTTTCATGGCTTGATTATAAACCCTTTATGAACCTAAAACTTTCAGATGTTCCATTTTTAATAAGAAATGTTACCTTAAAACCCATCATAGTGAACTACTAATTTAAATTTCTTCAGTGAGTGATGCTTAAAACTATATTAATGATTATATTACCATACTCCATTTAAATAATAAAATACCAACCAAATGCATTCTTCACTGCTTTTATATTACAGTGCAAATACAATTATATTTCAATAGAAGTATGCAATTAAATGTTTGCAAGTACACATTGCTCTGGAATCTGCTTGTAATGAGGGACTACTGGATTGTCAGGATATTACTTTCAATAGTGCAAGTGCTGTTCATTCAGCACAGTCTCATGGGGGATACGTCCAGCTAGAAATTAATGTAGACAAGTCAGAGTGGACCTGTAAAGCCAAATAGTTAGTGATTAGGATTTAATATCCATACTATACTCATTCCAGTAGTAGTAGGGTTTGCTTTTTAAACTTTGGGCTAACACTAGCTTGTCCTGACTGACAATTTCCATTTGAAGCTGCTCCTGGACCACATCTCTCAGATCGCTTTCATCCAAAAAAAGCGCCAAAAAGTATACTGAAAGGATCAACTGGAACTGCTTCATAATGTGAACCAAAGGATGAATCAGCAATGAGCAGATTCGCTTCAAACCAGGCTCTTCATCCAGACATAAACTGGACATACCCTTGAGATCAACAAATTGACATTTTGTCCAGAGACTTTTTATTGACATCTGATAATAAAATGGAAGTTTCACACTTGTTACTGCTGAAACCTCTGAGGACACCAACTGCTCTTTGGAATCAAATTATCAAACCATTCTGATCCATAACATTTAATCCGGAAAAGAAAAATGCTGGACTTCAAATGAAGGGGGAAACAACCAACAGACAGACCCCTCAACCTCTTACAGGTTTTTAAACCAATGAATAGTAATAGACACCCTTCCAAGACAGAAATTCCAACAGTATGGGAACACAAAATATCCACTGAAATTGGCTCTTGTATATCACTGTCATCCTCTGAAGAAAAGTTATCTCTGTGATGGTCTTTCCTAATTCACTTAAGAGAACAGAGACCTTCATGATTGGCAATGGAGAATTTAGATAAGGTATAGGTCACACTGCCTGGAAGGAAGCAAGAAAATGCACTGAAATAATACCACAAAGTGACAAAAGGCACAAGAAAATGCAAAGAAAATAGACCATGGAGTGCCCAGGTCAGCTGACCCAGTGGGTCAAAGATAAAGATAGATTTGGCCTTGGTCCAGTTCTTCCCTCACTACTCCAGAGTAAGCCAACAAGAAGAGCCCTTAGACTTTCCATTTGTTTCACTACCAGCTTACAACCAGACCCTCTTCCTTTGCCTATGCCTCACAGTCAAAACAGAGACTTCTATCTACAGCCTTTTGTGGGCCATCTGCTCCTTCCCTGTGGGAGGCCAACTAGGTTCCTCCAAGGGAATTCATATCAAAGCCTAGGGACTATTTCATTCTTACAGACAGCATGGTTAGAACCACGATAAATTTGATGCATGCCACTGTATAGTTCTGCACTAGGCCTAATGCCCTAAAGTCTTTGGACAGCTTGGGGAGATGTCTATTTCAAACCTCATTCATGATTTCCTTTCCTTTGTACGCTCTTGGCAAGACTGCCAACACAGCTCAGAAAACTCAGCCAGGTAAGAGACATTGTTTCTTTACAGTTGCCTAGGAATGTCTTAAGGAAAGAGATTGGTCCACAGTCTTAAGGGAAATATATGAATGCAATAGATCCCCTGTTTCAGCTCAGAGAACAGCCTGATGCTGGGTGAAGAATACTTCTTTAGGACAGTCAGCTGTGTTATGACTTTGCCTGTCACCTGTGCAGAGTAAGATACATTGTCCTAACAAGCCCAAGCATTCACAGACAGCTATATGTGTGCATATCCCATTCTTCACCCCCAGGAGCAAAGTACAGCTGTCCACTCTTTGATCCAGACAACATTCTTCTGCCCCACTCAGACCCTTCACCCCTGTTTAGAGAGCTTGTTTCACTGTCATTAGAAGAAAAGCTTTCTTGTTCCTTCTTTTTCTAAGCTGAAAAATGGCTACTTGTTTGCAGGTACACAGAGAAAAAACTTGCTTACAAATTGCAGTTGATGATTCCATTAAATCAGCAAAAGATTTTGAAAATTTCAACACCTGCTGCCTGTGAACAACATGTAAGAAAAATCTGATTTTGTACACTTAGTCCTCAAAATTGTGTGTTGGAAAAATGAGCAATAGAAAAGCAGTCTTCTTTCACACTAGAAAAATTTTACTTTTCCTTCTCTCAGTCAGCTTCCTCAGTTAGAAATTTGTTAAACATGAAATTGCACATCTATTTCGATATTAACATTTCTCTTGTAGTTTTTCACCTTCTAGTTTATAACAGCGCAAGTTAGAATTTTGAATAATATTTTGCAGTTACTTATTAATTGCTTACCAGGTCAATGTTTCAGTCAACAATTTTGCATTATTTAGCAGCCAGTGAAAATACAAAACAGTTTCATATGCCTGAAAGGTAGCTCTCATATTTAAGAGTGCTAATTCTACATTTTAGTAAAATATAATTATTCATACAGCCTTAAAGATCTTGACCTTTTCAAGTGGATCTAGATTTTCTGGTTGAGTGACCTCTAGATTTCTCTCTCACTAGGTTAAGACAAGTGTCAAAAGTCACTGACATGCAAGTGCATCTTGATGAGCCTCAATGGCAAAGTTAAGAGCTGGATTTAAACTCTGTCCTAACCAAGGTTTCCCCCTTTGTTGTGAAGAACATGAAAGTAGTTTTAATAGAGACCAGTAGAAAAGCAGAAATGTTCATAGTAAAATTAACTTCGGTGTAATTTTGTAGCCCTGTTATTTTCCACTATGTTGTAAAAATATAAAACTGAAAAACTGATCTGAGAGTCTTACAGCTGCCATGGATACATGGCTGGGGCAATGATGTGTTTCTTTCCCGATGAACAAGCAATATAAATATATCTGTTATTTACAAGTATGTTGCTTCATCTATCAAGGCTGCACAGAACAGACTGCACTAAGTAGGTAAGTTAAGCATGGCAGAGAGTGATAAAAATGAAAAATTACTCCCACTTCAGCTATGCTAATTCTGAGCCATGTTTACAATGTTTACAACCCCTTTTAAGGTAATGCCTCCAAGAATACAGCTTTAATGAAAATTGCATCAGAGTATTCAAATTAAAGTATGCCTTTTCAGATTATTTCAATCAAATAAAATGAATTCAAAAGCCCAACTCAAACAAAAAATTAAAAGCTCAAAGGATTTTTAAATGCCCAACTCAGTAACATAAAGTACTAATTTACCTGAAAGGAAAAGGTTTGCATTATTACAAAGCCATATTTCTCTGACAGTAGTCATATAATGAGAATGGCTCTTTGAAGTCAGTACTACAAGTGGAAATTTTTTGATAATTACCCAACAATGGGAGGCACTAAGTTTCAATATTTCCTTGCATTTCATTCCTTCAGCTCCCTGTAAAGAAGAGGTGGATTCCTTTGGAGGGCAATTTAAAGCAGGAGTCTGATTGAAATACTTTTAAAAATTGCCTGGAGAAGCTTAGACTTCTTCTTTTACAATAAGAATAGTCCAACATCTTTCATTCCAGGGTTTGGCAGCATGGATAACCCTGGGCTTTCCCCAGGTATACTTGTGTGTTAATTGTTGATAGGTGGAAGCAGCTGGCCATCTTAAACATCCTTGATTTAACTAAGGAAGTAGAGACCAAGATTTGTGCCACAAGCAAACCTTCCAAGACAGTAGAATATGATGATTGCACTGTGAAACACCAGATGTTCTATCCTGACTGTTTATGATGCCATGGGGGGATATTGAAAGGTATTAAAAACTAGACTTCACAGCAAGGCTTCACTGCAAGCGCTGGTTCTGTACTTGCCGTAGGTTAGATGGTTACAGAAACGGATTACTTCTTGGTCTTTGGTGGATCTTCCCTTCACCAAGAAGACTTGTGTTAGCCCCACCCTCTTGGGATTAATGACTGGCGTCATCTTCATGCAGGGAGGAAGAACAGATCTAAAGGGCCCAGCGTGGTCCCATTCCACCAAAGGCCAGGACAAAATGAGAGCTGGAGGGCCTCTGTACTTCTGCTACGATGCGACACACTCAGAAATTGAATGATACCTTTACATGGAAATTCAGTATCAACCCTATTTTCCCATAGCTGTAATGACAAACATTTGCCCCTTTTTATGAAAGAGACTGAGAAAAACTTCCTACAGACCTGGTGACAGACAGATACTGAGGTGTGCAGTCTGCTCCTGCCCTTTGGTCCGAGAGAGAAGGGTTTCCTCCGCAAAGAAGGATGAGAACCTGAGGGAGTGCTTTCTCTGGGGTACTCCTGCATTGTGATGAGAAAGGAGTGGGAGGATTTCTGACAAAATTATTGAAAAAGGAACTGCTGTACTTGTTAGCTACGTGTACATACTCTGGTCCTGCAATTTTCTCTAACTTTATGATTCTGTCCCATTCATGTTAACAAAATAGTTCATGACTATTATTTAGTAAAGATTTTCTTACTCATAAGGAAGCACTGGTGGGCTTCATCAACTTTCCCACACTTATCAGAAGTGGTTCAAGTTTATTACATTACTTTCTTGTGCAATCCAGAACTATTAAATTCAGGCAGGTTTTCCAAACCCAGCAGATGGGTGACATTTTGAGGAAAGAAAATGTGAATTCAGTGTAGAAGATTTAAAGTGGGGGGAGGGTCCTTGGAGGAGGAGGAGATATTACATACCTTTTAGTATATCTTTTATTCATACTCATTTTTAAGGTACAATGTATTTTTATTGTTTCACTATAATATGGGGAGGAAGCAGACTTTACAGACAGCAAACTTCGTGGAATAACCCAACTGACTTTGCAATTTGGGGTGTGCCATGTAGCATATCTTTCAAATCAAAGAGAATGTCTCTCAAAGACACTGAAATTCTTACTATTCTCCATGAGTTCACTCACCTAGGAATTAGGCCTCACGCTTTTGCTATTCCTGGGTTCTCTTTTTAAATCAGTCCCTAGGATTCAGTGCATACTGGCAAAACTTTTTTTTTCTATTCAGAACACAAAAACTGATAGACAAGAAAAATTTTATTCTTATCTAAGAATTTATTTTTATTATTGTCATATTGGTTTAAAATCAATTATAAGATAAAATAATTATAACAAAATCTGTGTGTATAGTTCCCTTTTCTAAAGCTTTTACTACAAATGAAGTTAATGTAAGTAACTCCAGAGAGATTCTTGTCTTGGCCAGGTTTCAGCTGAGAAGTGGCCTTTTCTTTAAGCCTATCACTGTTCTTATTCAATTGCTGGGTTTGGTCATTCCATTTAAACTAGGTCTGCTGAGGAGATATAGACAAAATCAGCAGTGTTTATTATCCTTACATTGGTGACTTCTCTGGACAATAATTCAGAAGACAAAAAGTACTCAAGGTTGTTGCCTAACAGTTCGTAGGTATCACTAAACATTTCATAAAGCCTTGAATATCTCCTTCACTACACAAGTATTTAAATCTAAAATTCACTTTGTATTAAGCAGAAGACTACAGTGACAAATAAAAACAATTCCATAGGGACAAAGAACAAAAACCAGGCACTGAAGAAGCAGAATTGAATGAGTTGTTTTACAGGTATTTGATATAGATGATATATTTCATATCAATGCAGTCTATAATTACGTGCAAGATCTATTAAGTTTAGTAAATGTAGTGGATTTGTTATCACAAATGAGTTTTCTTTTGGAATAGCCCATCCAAACCAATAAAGTTTATTAGAAATGGGCAACCCACTCTGCCTACATAATTTTTTAGACTCTGTCATTACAAATTTTATTTCAATTACATAAAAAACTAAGATTAAATTATAGCTTATTTCATTGTTTACTTTGTACATAATTAAGACGTTAAGCATATTACAGTGGTTGGGGTCATGAAAGCATTGGTAGGCTGTCAAACATTCCCATTCTTCAGAGACATCACATGCTTCAATAACCCCACCTGTACAGACAATGCCTTAAAAAACTGTTGTCCATGCACAATGTCAGCACCATCTCTCGGTGAGTTGGCAGTAATGTCTTGTCACCCTCACTTTTCTTGACTTCATAGACTGACAACAGCAGATGAGTGGGACCTGGGATGAGGCTACATGCAGAGGTCACAAACAATAAACATAACCCACCTTACCTGTCTAAGTGAATTTAAAAGCTTCAAACATGCATCTGGTTGTTATGATAACATGCACAAATTAACAAATCCTTTTAATGTACTTTTAACATAATCCCTCCTATGATATTTATATTGTTTTCCCCTTTGTGACTCTTGTACCCTCCAAGAGCAGTTATACGTAGTTGCTTTCACATAATTTTAATTGAAGACAATGAAACATATAAAATATATTTTCAAAACAAAATAAAAAGCCTTTTAGGCATAATTAAAAACTATGTTCAGTTTGTTACATCAAAATCTGACAAGGATTTATGGTATAAAACCCAAATTTCTCCAACCAGTGTTTTTTCTAGCAAAAACATTTCTGCGTGATTAATTTAAGCACATTCCATTATTGAATTCAAAATCTGAAACTGTTTTAGCTAAATAATACAGATGATAATTTTCTAATGCAAATTCCATTGCACCAGTGATGATGCAATTTTTATCAGAATCACACAATTCATAAAGATGAATTAACTTCTGGACTGAAATTTCTGGATGTCTAAAAATCAATAACTACAATGTGACCTAATTTCTTAAAAGAAGACAGATCTCCATTCCAATGCAAACCAGGTTCTTCAATAGAGCTAATTTTCTAAATCTGAAGACCTTTATTTGGAAGGAGAATAATCAAGCAAAGATATGACTACATGTATGTAGCTACTAAGAGAGATATTCAATGAAGATAGGAGATTAAAAATATTTTAAATAATATATATTTTGATATATCAAATTAAAAAGGAGTAAAGTATTTAGGGAAGTTAATCTCTGGGAAAACTCATAGGTAGTAAAGGTAAAGTAAATGAGACCAAAAGCTTTTTAAAGTGTGCTTAGAGCTAAATATAGTGTAATAATGGTATAGTCTTACCATTAGGTTTTGATATTCACTGTAAAGTGGAAAAGTGTTTCTTTCTTAATCTTTATGATATGTGTTTAAAAAGAAAGCAGATTGAGGTATTCCAAAGAAGATCCTGGATGTACGTACAGACAGGGGAATGAGATGCTGGAAAGCAGTGCTGTGGAAAGGGACCTGTGGGTCCTGATCAATGACAAGTTGAATCTGAGCCAGCAGTGCCCTGGCAGCCAGGAGGGCCAACCCTGTCCTGGGAGCCATCAGGCACAGCATCACCAGCCAGGCAAGGGAGGGGATTGTCCTGCTCTGCTCTGCACTGGGGCAGCCTCACCTCGAGTCCTGTGTGCAGGTTTGGGTGCCACAATGTAAGAAGGACGTAAAGCTATNTTGGATATTAGGAGGAGGTTCTTCACCCAGAGGGTATTTGGGCACTGGAACAGGCTCCCCAGGGAAGTGGTCACAGCACTAAGCCTGACAGAGTTCAAGAAGTATTTGGACAATGCTCTCAGGCACATGGTGTGACTCTTGGAGTGTCCTGTGCAGGGCCAGGAGTCGGACTTTGAAGATCCTTGTGGGTTCCTTTCAACTCAGAATATTCTGTCTTTCTGTGAAGTGATTTAAGATTTGATTTACAGTGCACTAAGTAATAGGAAATGTCAAACAGCCCTGTGAAGTTTAGACGCTTTTAAACTTGAGCCCCTGGTAATTTACATCTCAAAACATCTCAGAACATCTGGATGAGTGTATTTCTGGTTTCAGAATTGCAGGAACATTCAAGAAGCCTGAAAGGATGCTGGTGCTCCGCTGATACTCAACAAGAGTAATGGCAGGTAATTATAGCCTTGGTAGCCAGCCAATAAACCTAGAAAAAAAGAAAGAAATGTTGATATGAAATTCAGTTAATAAACACAGAACAATAATTTATTACAGCCAAAATAATTTTACAGAATATAGGTCTCATCAAATAAATTAATAAATTTTGTATGAGACTACAAGAATGAAAAAGATAGCTGGATAGATACAGTAGTCTGGAAAGATATTTGAACCTCAATTAACTATCAGTGATCTTGTTTAAGAATCAACACTACAAAAGGTCAATCTGTTCTACATGACAGAAACTGAGAACTGTTCAATAGTTATATATCAGAAAGCAGCTGCTTTTGTCCTTTGTCTTATAACTCAATGTTAGTAGCATTCTTCAGGGTTTGTTTTCAGGCTTGAAGTTATCCAGAAGAATAACTACGATTCAAATGTAGATATACAACTACTTATAATGAAAGTGTGGCTGCCCCCCACTAAATAACAATAGCGTCAATGTCATCAAGCTTCCTTCCTATCTGAGCACTCACAAAACAAATGCATTTACAAATACAGGAAACATTTATGTCAGAAAAATCTCATAAAAATGGCAACCATGCTCAGATTAAATAGAATACTAAAATGAATTTTTCTAAATAACGGGTCAGGAACATCTCACCAGGAGTTTCTAATGGGAATGTCAGAGTCTCACAAATAACAGAATAGTGGTCTGCAAAGTTTCTTAGGAACTAGAAAATGAGACAGAAATAAATTGACAGTTTTTCTCACTAGTCATAAAGGAAATTTCACAGGGATCTTTCCTCTCTTATATATGCACTAAAAAAACTGGAAAAGAAGATGAAGCCTCATGTGAGGCAAATTGCTGATGAAATGTATAATCCAGCCTATGAAAGGTGAGGGCTGGCTGCCAAGACCTTACAGTAACAAACATGAGGCCCAATGAAATGTAATGTATATAAACATAAGGCAAGGTACCAAAGTAGTTAAACCAAAAAACATCAAATAAAACAGACAACAGGAGCTTTTAATATCAGCAATACTATCTATTTTTAATTCTGAGACCTTAATTTTTTTTTCTATGCAGAAAGTTTTGATTTCAACATTTTCAAAATTCAAGCTGAGTCAAGAAAAAAATCTTGAAAACTTTCAGCCAGAAAGCTTATTCTGTGCTAGAAACACAAACAACTGAAAATGGGGAGTGCATCGGGAAGTGCTGAACAATACAAACAGAAGTTTTGTGGTATTACCTCTGCTCTCTTGCATGTTAGTGATCTCTTGCCCATCATCCCAGTACTTCTTAGAGATTGTCTTTGTCTACTACCTCACACTGCCCAGACAGTTTAACAATGTGAGCTCTAATTTTTCCACCAACCTCATTCACTTCAGTGCATCTTTTAACGGCTGTATAAAGAATGTTCATTCAAACTTTTTAGAAGTTTTCTACAATTCCCATTCACATTCAGACCTGTTACTCTGAGGACAGGTTATCTTTCTTTCTTTTAAAACCTAGCACAATAATATGAAGTGACAAACATCACCATTTTGAACTACATTTCCTATGCCCTGAATCTCCTAGCCAAAAAAATAAATTGAATTATCTTCATAATAGATACAGTCAGAAGGATTGACAAAACAAATGAAGCAGTAAACTGATGCTGAGTATCTAAGTTGAACTGGTGGGAGGTACCCACAGTCCTGGAAAAACTGTTAATTTGTTATGTTGATAGAAAAAAATGTATCACATGGATTAGAATGTAAGTCACAATACCAGGTCTACTAAAAGGAAAGAATAACTGCAAATGCTTTGGATACTAAAGTGAGAAAGACAATTTACCATACAACATGAGTCACCTTGGACAGAATATTAGAACAACTGCAAGAGCTACAGCGTGAAGCAAAGCTATCGAATGGCTGTCACCTGAAAAATAATGTTTGGCAAGAGCTACCGTGAACAGCATATTAAACCTGAGCTGGCATTGTAAAAGGGTAAAACAAAAGACAAGCACAGTTGCATAGGAAACATGGAGAAGGCAAACAATTTATTCTTTCAATATGGGCACATGAACATTAGAAAAATTGCCAGCACATTAAACCCACAATTAAACCAATTTCTTACCACCCTACCACAGAGGTTGGACCATAAAAACTTCTGTCACACAAGCAAGTGAAAGATGCTGGTACACAGATATTAACAAGACTTCTGATCAGAAATCTGTGCAAAGACTACAGCTGACAAGGCAGTGAGGTCATCAGCACAGGACCAAAGGGTAGAGACAACTCCAGCCAGACATCTCAGCGTGCTAAACTCATGGAAGAGGAGCAGCCACAGCAGAAACAAATGAGAGGAAGTTAATGTTGAAATCTAAACTCTGATATGAATAGTCATGTAGCTACGAAATAAATTTGGTTAAGACTAATCTGGATTTCTCTACTTCACTTTGCACCGATTTGCATGAGCTCAACCTTCTGAAGTTGTCGGTCAGCTGAGAAAAAATTTCAGGGACACATGCAAGGACAGATGCAAATGGAAGGAAATACTATTTTTCTCTATTGAGCAAGGAACCCCAGCTTAATTCCACCTTTCCAACCTTTCACTACCTGCTAAACCAAAAGGAAAATCTTGAGGAAAAGCACCAAAAATGACTGCACTAGCAATTTATAAGGCTGAAACCCTTTCCCCATAGAAAAACAGAATCACTGTTCAAGTTAAGAGAGATTTAGTACTGATTTCATCACCACATGCTTAGGGAAGAAGAGTGGCTCTGCAGGTTTCCTTCCTATAGATATCCACAGCATAGCATGAGAGTCAGGTGACAGGAAGAAAAGGAGACCTGTCTCAAGATCCTTGGTGCTTGAAAAAAAAATGTGACAGAGGGAAAAAGAATTGAAAATTTTGTAAAAAGCTCAGATTGCCTTCTGACTGTAATGTTCTGGAAGTACTGAAGCATTAAAAACTGAGAAGATTCATGAAATTAGGTCGGCAGTCTGTTCTTTTCCCCACTTACCGCAGCTGGCTACACCTGTTTTCCCAGTAAAAATGAATTGCAATTAACCTGCCACAGTGCAACTCAAGGCAGAGATGGGAGGGAGCAGAAATTACTGAACAAAGCTAATATTGGTACAGGTATCTAAGTACACTTCCATAGCTCTGTAGTTCTCTTTTCATGAACCTCCCACTAACCCCTCTCAATGCAGACACCTGTCTGTACAGGTATCTCTTGCTAATTTATCTCCAAATAGGTGATATTGTGGGACGAACACATGAAATGCAACCTGGCTTTGGCTCTGCGTTTCAAAAATGAAAACATCAATTATAATAAGATACTTAATTCTTAAAAAAAGTGTCACAACATCTTTTGTATGGAGATTAAGCGTATTTGGTGTTAACGCAGCCTGTTTGGTGAGGTATTGTGCTGCAAGGTGCTAGGCAATTTCAGCTCTCCCTGTCTTCAATGATGTAAGAGACCTCAGCACTTAAAAGAAGTGGCTTTTCTTTTGGCACTTCACAAGGATTGGGACGGAGTGAGAACATTAGGAGATAGTTTGCTTTCTAATATTTTAGGTCTGCCTCATTCAGACTTGACATTTAAAGCCTTATGAAAATATGAACATCTTCAAGAGTAATTAAAAGAGAACCAGTCTAAAAGAGCTATTTATATCAAAGAGAAAAGAAATAACTTTGTGTTGACTGTCTACAAAAGCATGACAAAGCCTAATTACAGTTATTCAAAATCTAGCCCAAACAAAATGTCAAGATGATGGCTCTCTTTCAAATTTAGAGCTGCATAAGAAACATACAGGGAAACAGACTGTAATAGAGACAACCAAATCCAAGTCTGTATTAAAGGAAAAGCTGTTACAAAAAGAAAGGGAACCATTTTCATAAGAGTAACATCATGACAAATCAGAAGAAAATAAACATCATCTTCTTGCCTTTAAGAGGACATTTTAATTCCGTTTCACTGACTAAAGAGGAGTACAGGGACACGAGGAGTGAGGGATAAGGCAGCAGGGATAATTTCTTAGAAATTATTAACCTTCTTAAACAGCATGGGTTTAAATGGCAGCAGAAGCACATTAACCTAGGTTTTTAGTCAAATTCAGCTGCTCAGGTTCACTCTCAAGATCCCCTGCTGAACCAAAGCTCAAGCTGTTAACTGAAGCAAAAAGCCAAATTGCTGTCTCTTCCCTGAAGTAAAGATATATTACCCAAATGATTTCCACTACTGAAGCAAAGAAAAACAAGGACAAACAAATGAAAAGAGCCAATCAGAAGTGTTCAGAACAGAAATCCTGAGTGAAGAGAGAGTGATAGCTATAGGAAAAAAAATGCAGGATTTAAGAACAGCTCCTTAGCTGGTTCTCAAGTCTCTAACATATACTCTCGCCTTACTTAACCTCCTACCAGCTAATTTCATCTTTGAATCAGTTTCTGCCTGTCCTTGTTTTTCTCTCCCCTCCCTTCTCCATTGGCAACTGGGTTCAATTTCACAGTTCGTAACACTGGCAGTCTCCAAACTCTTTGTGGTTTACCCTTTAGAGGCTCTCAACCATTTTATGTACCACAAATGAACACAGTACCTCCTCAGGGATAATCCTGCTATCCTTCGGCTGAGAACTCCCTCCATGGAAGAAATCATATTGCCTGTTTATCCAGAGAAAGATTACAACGCCAACAAAAATAACTCCAGTTGTCATCATTAAAACATGCTCTAATTAGGACTGAAATAAGTAAATCAAAAGTGATTATAAAGCTGCTTCTTTCTACATACTTTAGATGAGTCATCAAAAACATACAAGCATGTTGAATACCAGTATTCAGATAGCATCTCTGCAACATCACATAGTACAGGGAAGTTTTATTAAAACAAGGAACTTGAGATCTCTGTCCAATTCTAATTACAAGCTCACACTTAGTTCTGTAACTGCCAGATGTCAAGTCAGAGCTGCCAAAGTGAAGCAGAACAGATGGCATAGACCCATTTAAGGCTCTGAGTTTTGAGAATGGGTTTGAGGGATTGCGTAGAGGGATTTTTCTTGTGCCAACTAAAGTACTAGGGGATTTTTCAGCATCTATAGGAAAAAAATAATTTCAGGACAAATAAAAGACAATCTAAAGTCTCGAGCAAAATTAGCAGATACTTAAACTCCAATACATTTTTTCGGTAGCGGGAATTTTTATAATAAATCCTCCTTTCTAAATAATTTGTTGGTTTTAATATAAAAAAATTTGTAAAACCTCAAGTCAGTCCATAAAATCTCTTCACTCCTACAAAAAGAAAAACCATATGAAGAAGTGTTTTAATACTGCAAATGAATCTTGGCTCTAAGTGCAGCTGAGAAATGTCAGACTAAAAACTAAAGAAGTTGAATAAACAAAAATAATTTTCTTTTCCCAGTGCCTGTGGTAGCATCCACATAAAAATCTTATGCCTGGTCTTCTAATAGAAGATTAAAAGATTTTCATCATGGGCAAAGTGGCAAAATAGAACTGTTTACCACTGACTCAAATCCAAAGAAGGAGAAGTTCTAGGTATTTGCCCTCTGCAATCACCAAATTCTTCTTTGCTTAGAAAAAAAAATCCAGACTGATACTGAGGTTATGATTCTTCTGTTTTAATGGGAACTGCAGATGATCAACACACCTTAAGGCTGTGTTGTAAGTGACTGTTGAAGAGCCCTTCATATTCTAATTCAGAAGTGACAAATATTAAGGATGGCTTTTGACACATGAACAGCTTCAGTCCAAGAAACTGATGTATTGGGTTTGCATGGCAATTTTCTGGTAGGAGGGGGTGTGAAGGCTACAGGGGTGACTCCCAGGAGAAGCTGCTAGAAGTTTCCTCCATGTCCAATACATCCAATGCCAGCCAGCTCCAAAGCAGACCCTTCACTGGCCATGGCCAAGCCCATCAGCAAAGGCAGTAAACCCTCTGTAATAACTTATTTATGAAGGAAAAAATGTTATTGTGCAGAAGTAATTGTGGCCAGAGAAGAGAATATGTGAGAGAAACAGCTCTGCAGACACCAAAGTCAGTGAAGAAGGAGCAGATGGAGCTGGAGCAGCAATTCCCCTGCAGACTGTGGTGAAGACCATGGTGAGACAGGCTGTCCCCCTGCAACCCCTGGAGATCTGTGAGGATGCAGAGATCCACCTGTAGCCTCTGGAAGAGCCCTGCACTGGAGCAGATGGATGCCCAAAAGAAGGCTGTGACCCTGTGGGAAGCCCACACTGGAGCAGGTTCTTTGGACCCGTGGAGAAAGGAGCCCATGCAGGAGCAGGTTCACTGGTAGGACTTGTAATCCTGTTGAGCCCCATGCTGAAGCAGTTTGTGAAGAACTGGAGCCCATGGAAAGGACTCTGTTGTAGAAGTTTGTGGAGGACTGTGTCTCATGGGATTTATCTCATTTTTGAGCATGGGAAGGATTTCTTTCCCTGAGGAGGAAGAAGCAGCAGAAAAAACTTGATGAACTGACCGCAACCCCCATTCTCATCCCCCTGCACCACTGAAGGAGAAGAGGGGGAAGGAAATGGAGAATCAGGAATGAAGTTAAGCCTGGAAGGAGGGACAGATGAGAAAAAGGTGGGTTTAAGATTTTTTCTGCTTCTCATTATCCTACTCTGATTTTGATTGGTAATAAATTCAGTTAATTTCCTCAAGTTGAACATGATTTTCTCACGACAGTTTGTGATTTCTCCCTGCCCTTACCTCAACTCATGAGCCTTTAGTTTTATTTTCTCTTCCCTTCTCTTCCATCCACTTGAGGAGGGAAGAGAGAGAGTGGCTTTGCTGGATGCCTGGCATCCAGCATGGCTCAACCTACCACCAGAGTGAGAGTAGGAGGCCCATCGTGTGCCAGTGTAGTGCTGTTCCAGACAGTACCTGATCAAAACATGGGAGCCAACAAGATCATACCAGACTGAGTCCCTTCCATTTGAAATTTGTTTCCCTTGAGAACCTTTTTATCTCTTCTTGTCTGTATCATTGCCATACTGCAGTACTTAACCCCTCAGCCATCTTCCCAGAACAATGCTTGAAAATGGCTGTTTTCCCTTATGAGTCTGTGCAACATCAAGTGCTCAATGTTGCAAACCACACAGCAAGGCAGGGGCAGATGACAAGAAACATACTCCTAAGGGAATTGAAGGATAGGTCAGTAAGCTCGTATAACATACTGTGAAAGAATTTAGGGGAAGGATGCACTAATATAATGAAAATAAAACCCTAGGCCTAGTTTTCTCCTAGTTTTCAGCTTTCAATATTTTACATGGAAGCCTGGCTGCCTTATATCCTATTACTATATTTTGCAACCATTAAATCCCTCAATTTCAGTAATTTCAGCAATTCAGAGAACAAGAAGCCATAGAAAGGAAATCCCTTTTCTCAAGAGGGTTTGATTTTAATCCCTTCTTGCAAAGAAGGTATCTATGCACCACTCACATTCTAGATGAATTCTTCAGCTCTTGCACTCGTTCACTCATTCTTTAACAGAACAATTTAAAAGCTTCAAACATCCCTTCCATTTTTATTCCCCAACCTCAGATTAATTGTGAGAGAAGGGAACAAGCTGGGAATACAAAAGAATGGGTTGGATCGCAAGAAAGAAGTGGAGAATTGCACAATAGAAATACAAAGAGAGATGATTTTTTAAAATTTATTTTTTTATTAGCATTATTGCCTTCAACAGGGAAATAAGTCAGTGAGCCAGTGCTTGAGGAGCTTCTCAAGCAACCAGCCTTCACTCATGGTTTTCTGCTGTAATTGGTGGAACAGATTTAGGACCAAAGACTTAGGTTCACTAATTTATATTCTCTTCATTATTATTTTAAACCTTGTAGAACTTAGCCCAAAAATGGGAAATTTTTCCTTTAAAACTGGGCATAGGGAAATCAGGGAGGGTGGTTAATGATGATGTATCAAGTTGCTGAAACAGAGACATTAAACAACGGAAACACAACCTCTGGGGGGAAAAAAATAAAGGTAGGAGAGGAGGGGAATAACTGAGCTAAATTAGCTAGCTCTAAAGGGAAACCTTTTGCAAAGCAGCTTATTTGTCTGGCATTTTATTTACTAAGCTATCAGGCTACAAAGACTATCACACACTTACCAGCTATACATCTCAATACCACAAACCTTTCTCACTGAGATTTTCAAACAACCCTTTAAATTTTCTTTTCTTCTTTGAGATCTGAAAGTTGTTATTTTTAAACAAGTGAAGCAGCTCCAAAAATATATTTATCTCTGCAAAAATACTGTTTATGAAAATGTGAGATTACTGTAATGAAAATATGAGATTTCAGAGGAGTTACCAGTGAAATACCCTTAGACCTGAAACTCAACATCAGCTTTCAACCTGTGCATAACAAAGGAACCAAATACACCAGCCAGACACCTAGAGGGAAAAAAATAAGAAGAGAGTTGCACTGACATGCAGGAGAGTGAGTGTACTTCATTAAGATCTGAAGATTATTTTTCCCTTTTTCTTTTCCTGTCCTACCAGAAAATGGACTTCCAGGAGAAGGCAAGAGCTATTGGCCTCATGCTCCTGCTCACACCATGAGGGAATTAAGTCCTTTTCTCCAAAGGTGCTCAACTTCTCCCATACTGTGGACCAGATTTGCCACGTTTCTGCACTTTAGAGAGCAACTGCACCTATACCACATCAGCATAAAAAGAACTAAGTCAGTGAGAGGAAAGCTGGTTGCTCTGCACAAGGTTTATGAGCTGTTCCTCTCACTTCTGGCAAGACTCATTGACCCCATGTCTTTTTCCCTCTGGCACAGCCTAACTGTACCTTATTATCTCATTTTCCTATCTTCTCTCCAAGTCTCATTTACAAATGTACTTTGCTCTTTGCCTTTCCCTTCTTCAGTTTCTAACCTGAATCTTTCAAAGACTTGAATCTGCAGAGCATTCTACAACAGAGTGGAGTTATTGGCAGAAGGGTGAAAAGTATCCAGCAGACTGTTCTCCAAGAGTGCATAGGATCCACTCAAAACTCTCGTTTTTAATCTGAGTTCCTCTCAAAATGGTGTATTTACACACTGTTCTCATTCTCAGAGCATACATCTAAGGTCTCAGCCTAGTCCTAGACTGAATCTCACAAGAGTCAGCTCAAACATCTCATCTGCCTAAACCATTACAAGCAAAGTTATCTGTGAATAACCAAAAAACCCTATTTCATTCTTAAAATCTCTCAGATCTAGAGGAGACATGGATATAATTAGGCTCTCCTACAACAAGGGAAAAAAAATGTGTCTCAAGCAAACCATGTCATTTTGTAATAACCATTCAGCATGAAGTTTCTGTTTGCAGAAGATTTTTTTCCTTAAATAAAATACATAATGAGGTCACTGGTAGTTTTCTCCCAGTTTTGCACTGATTAGCTGTCTTGAAATCGCTGAAGATATTCCTGATCCAGAAATATTAATCCCTGCACATGAATAAATTCAATCAAAGTAACAGTTCTCTATTTCTAAAGTCACTTTTATATTCAAGTGTTTATAAAATCGTAGCCAAAACCAGGAGCAATTAGATCCATAAGTGGGAAAATCAGAAAATAACTTAAGATTTTACCGATTCTAAAGTAGTCAATAAAGTTTCTCCAAAACAAATGTTCACTGAAGGCTAGGATGAATACCCCAAGATATTAAAAAGTACTTTAACTAAATCTGCCATTTGTTTTCCTGGTCTCTCACTCAGGTGATGTTTCTGCTGCCAGAACAGTGAAACTGTGGAAAGTCCTCTTTAACACAAAATTTCCAGTCTGCATCCAGAAAAATATCACAATTTGGTTTGTCATTTTCTATGACTCCAATAACTGAATATTATTGTGCTTTTTCTTTTTCAGTCAAATTACATTTTTTTCATGATGTCAATAGTCAGTTATTCCAATTTTGTCAAAAAATATAGTAGGAATGATTCAATGACAGAAAAAAATCATATAGAAGTGAAAGTATTAAAAAAATTATAAAAATTGTTGAAGAGTAATCATTAAGAAACATGCACTTTGATTTTCTAAAATCTAACGATCTTGAAATTAACATTTTCCCTTGAAACTTGATCTAACATATAAATGTCTTCCTGCATGAAGCTAGAAGTTGCTGTTCACTTTAAGTGATGACACAGAGGCAGTTTCTGCTGAAAACAAAATGTGACCTTTTTCAGTTTTACTGATTGCCTTTGAAGAGAAATAAAATGTCACTGCGTCTCATGAAATTTTCTGGTAACTCATGTGAAACAGAAATATATTTCTTTCTCTCAGTGGGAGACGGAGGTCTACACAACCTACAGTAGACCCAAAAAAAAAAAAAAGCCCTTTGTTTTAGTTAAGGAACAAAGTTGTTTGGATGTTGGGTGAAAAAAAAAAAGAAGCCAAGAACTGGTTTTGAACGCCTTTCAAAAACACCAAAAAAAACGAATGCCTCTCAAAACACCAAACAAAAACCCCCAGAAAAAAACTTTACAACTTTCAGTTAGCTTCTACAAGTTGCAGACTCCGTAGTGCAACTTAGGGATAAGTTCTGTCCCATACCTGCCCAAGTTTTGGCTCATTATTCCAGCATCTCCTGTTGAGGACTAAGTTTGACTTCTGCTTGCTAAAACCTAGCATGAAGCAGACAGGAGCACAGCAGAAACCAGCATTTCAAAACTGGTTTTAAGCAGGAAACTTAAATAGATTTCATATCTATTTAAAATAGATATTTTAAAGCACATTTCATAAACAAATTCTTGGTTGTGTTTGCAATGAAAAATTCTGACACCACTGTATTCTTAACGTAGATTTTACTCTGTGAAAAGATCCACACAAAATGAATAACAATTGCCAGTCGTTACCATCAAGTGACTCTTCCTGGATTTTATTCCTTCATTATTTCCACTAGGTACTCCAAGAAACAAAATATCAAGGTATCAATAGCCTCCTGCAACACCAAGATGGAATTAAAGGAAAAAAGCAGAACTATGATCTTGAAGGCATGATCCACAAAGGTTGAAACTCATAAAAAAATACCTTTATCTCCCTTCCTTTCCTCCAAGAAAAATTTTTATTCAACTATCTTTTCTTATTACAGGGAAATTGCAAAACTACAGCATTCAATTTACTTAGACTTAAAGTTTTCGTCCTCATTCCATTTCTCAAAGCTGATCATTTTCTATTTCCACACTGGATGATTTTTTTTCCCACCAAACAGTGGAGTGTATGCTATTCTGTTCGGTGGAGTGTATTCAGCAGTTCCATTCTATTACATTGACATTACTGTAAAGGTAAAAAATTTTACAGTTAAAAAATAAAACAAAGAAAAAAAGAGAAAATGTGATGATTCTGGATTTTGTCTATTTAATTTAGTGAGGAAGAAAAAACCAAAATTAATTTTAAAATTACATATAAAGCCCTTTTTTTTCCCTCACAAGGAGTTTCAAAAAGGAAGATACAAGTTCTGTTTAGAAAATGTGATCAGCTCTGAACAGAAGGTTTAGATCCCCTCTCTGGAGTATGCTGAGCAAATATTTCTCTGTACCACCTATGATCCAACAGTCTTCCTTGGTGATACTTCGATTTTATATTTTCTGGCTACAGGGTGCACAAAGAGGTAGATTAGTTTTTTGGCTTTTTCTTCTTCAGCAACCTTTTTATTCCTTTGCTTATCTATTTCAACACAGTGCCACATGAAAGATGCTGGGAAAATCCAGTCTTACCCTAAAAGAGCCCACGTGCCTAATGACAGAGCACGCACCACGCAGAGATGGTCACAGGAGCCCAATTGCATCAGCATTCCCCTTTGCAACACACCATGTCTGGTTACAAGCTTCTTGTTCAGCTTGAAAAGCACACCACCTTCCCACGTGCAGAAACACTCTGCTCTCCCTAAGGCTTTACTGTGAAGTTCCCATTGTTGCATGAGGATTTCGGCATGGGAAAAGTATAGCAGCCATGGTGAGCCCATACCTGAAATCCAATTCCTTGCACCTCAGTTAGAGTAAGCTCCACTGACTGTTTAACATGATAAATGTGCTGTGTTGAACACTTTTTGAAGGTTTGTAGGACCAAGGACACTGAACTACAACTGGGTGACTAATAGTCTGACACTTAGCCCCTCTTGTATGAGGGTTAATTTAAAAATTGCAGTGTTGCAAGGAAAAATGATGGGTTTTGCCAATCCTTTATTTCTTATTTTTTTCAGAGCTTTGTATTAAATAGTAAGTGCAGCTCCTGCCATAAAAATATGTGTACCATGCTGCTTTATATTACAAGTGAAAGTAATTTTTTCCAATGTAAATTCCATGTGTTCTACACATAGAAATGAGGGCAATGGGCACACCAGCAAATTATTCTTGGCAAATTATGATCCAGGGCAGTCCTAACCACAACCTATACTTACAGATTTGTGAGCCTTCTAGAGAATTAGTGATAAAATAACTAGCATAAATCTTAAACTAATGGTTTACCTACATTGCACACTAGCACATAGCTCGAGATCTCCAAACAGGCTCTAAATAAGCTGGTTTGGTCAGTATCAGACACAGCCTAAGCATCTTGAAGCAGAGTAAATTAGCCCTCAGGAGCTCTGTGCTTCCACTTAGCATGAGCTTTAGCATAGAGGATTACCCCCAGTTTAACACCTGTGCTTACAGTTCGTACCTGTTCTTTAAAGGATAATAAATTTTAGGTGTAGGCTTTGTCTTTCTTTAGATCATGTAGATAGCCAAAATAGCAAACAATAAAGGTTTTAAACCCATCAGACATCTTACCACTGCTGAAGGTCACATTACCAATGACTAAGAGACAGGAAAAAACATCATAAAGTTATGTGTGGTCACGTTACTCTTCTATTGACTTTGGTTTGTTTGCAAGAATGATTTATAAAACTGTTAGAAGATGAATATCTTAACCAAACAATCCCATTATAGCTTTCATCATGCTAACAAGTTATCACTAGTGGCAACAACGCAGTTAATGAACAAGTCATGATTAGGTATCAATATGTCACTAGACAATATTAATTCAACCCAATCACTTGTTCTGAAGCATTTTTAGTCCAGAAGCAACATAACTGGAAATACATTGGCTGGTATCATTGTGTTCACCCTTTTCTTCAGATAAATACCTGTGCAAATTTTCTATTTTTCCCGTTAGTCTATCAAATCATTCCGTATCAAAAGCTTTTATCATACTATCAATTATATTTCTTATGATAAAATTTGTTTTTATAGCGGAAATGATCTTTCTCTGTAATTTAGAAGACCCATCCCTAAACATCTGCAATGAGAAGGATAATGCAACTAAATTAGTGGCAGCTGTAATCCTTAGCATAGCAAAGATAATCTTAGCCTCTCTGTCAGAATTTCAACCCCTTTTTATCTAATTGTTTGTTCTTCTTGCATTTGTCCCTTCAGCATAACAATTAAATGCTGCATTCTCCTAGGCAGTCTGCTCAAGAGTTGATTGTACTCAGATGCTTTATTTGGGAGAGAAAAGAAGGGAATAAACCTTGATAAATGTGTTGGTTTCACTTATTCACAGAGAATTACACTAGGATACAGTGTGGATCACTTGCCTTCAATAACAATGCCCTTTTAAACACTGGTGGGAATCATTACTAGAAGAAGATCAGAAATTATCACCCTGTAGCTGCACTCCCCCTTTCTCCTTTCTTATTTCCTAAACTGCGACTAATCAGCTGGGATCAGATCATCCCTTGTTTTAAGGTAGTATCTTGAATTACAGATATATTCCTATAATATTATAAATGTACCCTACCATCTTAACACTTCCTCAAGCACATTCCTGGCTTCAATTTTAATATGTGGCATGATCCGCTGTTTAGCCTACACACACACCCACTGCACACCTTTCTAAAATAAATGGAAATTCTGTTGGAAAAGAGTAGTTTTCTACTACACTGTGTGGCAAGAGCAGCAGACCCACAGATGAAAGGCTTCTCAGAACCAGACCTGCAAATAAAAGAGGCATTTTTTTATTCTTGCATCTGGTAAGTTTTTCTTAGCTTGCGAGAGCTTAAATCACAAGAACCCACAATTTTTGCTTCACAGTTCTCAGTTTATCTGCTTAATACTACTGCCTGAGCCTTCACTGACTGCAGAGAGCCTGCATCAAAAAGGGAGCAGAGGCTGTAGAACTTACACTACAAACTGGTCTTAACATTTGTAGCCTTTGCTTATGGCCCCTGTGCACTAAGCTGTGGAATTACACTTTCATAAATGTTTCTTCTGCTACTGCGTCTCCTTTCAAACAAAATCAGGTAAATAAGTAAGTATACCAGCCAAAGAAATGGAAAAATTAGGTGAATGCTATCCCCAGCATTTAAAATTGCCAGACTTCCTTTCATTTAGAAGGTAAAAAGAGAAAAGGAAATGCAGCACACATTTGAAATTATCTGTTGTAAGTTATGTTTTACAGGCGTATCTGTAAAACCTATATGTTGTAAGTTACACTTTACAGGCGTATCTGTAACAGCTGTATAATTATACTGTCTGTAAAATTAAGTTCCTTCATGGCATACTTTCCAAACCAGCAATTTTGCATCAACATTTGATGAATTAACATATGCTGGATCCATACACGCTCTCAGAATCAGGTGTTGTGATTCCGCTAGCAAGTGGCAAAAAACCAGTTACCTAAAACACTTACCAGCTACAGGGAGTAGTCTGAGGACATTCACTGTGTTTTAGACTCCCAGCAAAGACCTCAGATTACACCGCCTTCAACACACTTCCCTGGCCCCAGATTTCACAAGTACCAGTCAGGTAGTGGGTATGCTCAGTCCTGAGCCAGAAGCTTTGATCTTCTCAGCCATACAGCCTGGCCCACATGAGACTTGCCACTCGGGCTCTTTGCTGTACCTCACCTTCTGCCCTGCACTAGCCGGTGTAGAAGGAGCAAGAATATCACACACCTGTCTCTGCTATTTAACACCATTACCTTCATTTTGGCCTAGCATCTATTTAAGTATGGAAAACATGAGACAAAACCAGCAAGATCCTATTTAACTTTGACATCAAACAGGAAATAATTCCACAAAAACAAGCATATAGAACCTAAAATTTATGTTGAACCAACTGAGAATGGAACAACCCCAAGACAGGGATACAGCAAAGTCGGTAACAAATGAGAAAAACAGAAACACAGAGTGTTAACACTTGAATGCCTAAAATCTGTT
This sequence comes from Machaerirhynchus nigripectus, assembly GCA_013397975.1. NCBI lineage: Eukaryota > Metazoa > Chordata > Aves > Passeriformes > Dicruridae > Machaerirhynchus > Machaerirhynchus nigripectus. The sequence continues at coordinate 1,577,477 of VZRQ01002938.1, read as the reverse complement.
TCTAGTGAACAGTAAATCCATATAGATATAAATGTGTGCATGTGTGTGTATTATATGTATATGACATATACATATATATAAGTATATATCTAAATATATGTACATAAATGCAGGAGGGCCACCCTTGCACTGGGGGCAACAGGCACAGCATCACCTCTTGGTCAAAGGGAAGAGATTCTCTTGCTCTGCTCTGCACTGGTGCAGCCTCATCTCCAGTCCTGTGTGCAGTTTTGGGCGCCACAATACAAGAAAGATATTAAGCTGTTAGAGAGTGCCCACAGGAGCGCCAAGAGGATGGTGAAGGGTCTGGAGGAGAAGCTGTGTGAGTGGCTGAGGTCACCTGGTCTGTTCATCCTGGAAGAAAGGCTCTCAAGGGGAAGAGGAGGGGCAGGCACTGATGTCTTCACTCTCGTGACCAGTGACAGGACTTGAGGGAATGGCATGAAGCTGTGTCAGAGGAGGTTTACGCTGGATATGAGGAAAGGGTTTTCCACCTGAAGGGTGGCTGAGCACTGGAACAGGCTCTCTAGTGAAGTAGTCACAGCACCAAGCCTGTCAGCATTCAAAAAGCATTTGGGAAATGGTCTCAGGCACATGATATGATTTTTGGGGTGTCCTGTGCAGGGCCAGGAGTTGGACATCAATGACCCTGATGGGTCCCTTCCAACTCAGTATATTCTATGATTCTATGATGTACTTTTGCAGGCAGATATATTACGGCTTGTCTTGGATCTGGTCCATAGAAATTCAGGCTTTTGAAGTGTATCTTCACCTGAGAGTTGCTCTTTCTGGTTTTATTTGGTTGTTATTCTTTACTAATCTAGTTTTAGGGTTCACTTGAGTTCTTGACAATAAATATATCTTGTGGGGCATCTGGTGTCATGGCTTGCATCTGACATGATCAGAACATCTCAAATGCTGGCTTCAAAGTGCATTTCTTTTTATTTGGATAAGAACTGCAAAAAGGGTTGGGCAAGAGCAAGCTTTTTACTTCTGAATTTCTAGTTTTGATTTTCTAGATTACTCCCCAAACCTGTCAGCAAGAGCTGCAGTGATAAAGCTCAATGAGGATGGATGGTCCTCAATCTGTGAATGTATTCCTTTTAAAGACTGTATGACTACATCTGGTCAAGAGGGTGGACACACTGAAAGCAGTCCTTCATCTGCTCTTGCTTTTTTATGTTGCTTCTACACTGAAGAGAAAGGTGGAAAAATCATTAGGAGCCCTCCTTTTGAAAACTACTATGTTAGCAGATGGAGCTATGTAGAAAGTGTCTATTCCCTCTGTCCTTATGGGGGCACAGCCAGTACACCATTATGCCAGAAAGGTCATAAGCAGCTGTATCTGCTAACATACCCATAACTGCTGTACACTCCCCTAAAACCAAGCCAGCCCAAAAGCTAGTGAATTCAGACCAGTTTAAGACAGCACACATCAAGAGGATGCTGTGGAAGAGCACTGGGGTGTATTTATAGTTTTCACCTCTGTCATCGAACAGCAATAGCACTGAATCAAATTCTTACAATCAAACACCCAAAGACTTAGCTTCATTTAGTCTTCAAGTGAACTAATGCAGATACAGTGAGACTTTACTATTTTTGAATAACAACATCTGCACAGGAATTAAAGGTGATTTTAAATACCCCACTTTGAATTCACTTATTTACTTATTCCAAGTTAATTTCTATAAATGCTCTGTTGCATACAAGCCTTTAGACACATGCTTGGTGCTGACTGATTTCATCTGAACTCTAGTTGCTTTGGTGAAACTCTTAATCACTGACATATTTATCACTGGCTAAGAGCAAGGGAAGGGAACACAGATTCTCAAGCACACCAGAGGCATACGAGAAAAGGCTGTAAAAAAAGCAGCAGAGCAGCTCACCTTATAAGAGGTTACAGGCTGTAACTTGTATCATGAAATGGGGTCTCACTACACCGAAGGTTTGTGCATTCATGGCTTGGCTTGCCCATCCCCTCTACAGCATTGTCATCCTCCTCCCTGAAAGGCACAGAACCATCACAATGACAAGACCCACTCACCCCTAATCATTAACATATTTGACATGTTCCACTACAGAAATCAGACTGAATGGATGTTCCTGACAGTTTTTTGCTTAAGTAAAGCCAGGCGAGCAGAACTAGACCCTTCTCTTTTTCAGAGATCACATCAAGAAGAACTGAACCGCAAATAACATAACAACATATTTTATTCCCTGAATAAAATGGAGAATAAAGCCACAAACTCATTTTATTTGACTTGCATTGAGCAAATCAATTTTTTTGTAGGTTTTTGGTGTAGGTTTGAGTTGAATGTTTTATTTAGTACCATGTACATTCTAATGGACAGAAAAATAACCACAACATTTCCCCCAAAAAAGCCCAAAACTTCAAGACAGGACATGCCTCACAATAGCTGGAGTCCTTAGCAACTATTTTGTTTCGCAAAGAAATCAGATGGGATATTCTATATTCACAGGGCTTGTAACATCACTGCATGGGTGTGCCTATTGTATCCCAGTTGTGTTATACTACTTTCGCCTCCTGTGACAAAAGAGTCAGCAGCATTATTCCTTATTATTGCATTTCAAACCAGTCTGAGCATGTCAAAAGTCGTGTCTCAAGTAGGACAGCCTTGAAGCAGCTGGACAAGAAGAACAATAGAAAGGTCAGAAGTCTTTTACAAAACAGTAAAAGTCAATCATCTTTGGACACAAAGTCGATTGCCCTTGGGCAACACAAGGGAAGACTAGAAAGACTGTGCTTGGTTTGTTATTCCTCTTCATTGAGCTCTGTTACTGCAGGACTCCAGAGCCAAGTTCAATAGGAAATAAAATGTATTAAAAAAAGCCCTGACAATAAAACACCAAAACCACCCACTTTTTATTGACAGTAACCTTGAATTATATTTAAAGCAAAAACAAGAAAGAAGGAGACAGGTGAAAAAAACCCTCCTGCTACCGAACATAACACTGATAGATTATTATTGAGCAAATCAATCACAGGATCATTTAGGTTAGAAAACACCTTTAAGATCATTAAATCCACCTGCTAATCCAATACTGCCAAGTCTGCCACTTAACCATGTCCCCAGGGGCCACATCTACATGTCTTTTAAATACCTTCCGGATTGGTGACTCAATCACTTCCTTGGGCAGCAGTTCCCGTGCTTGACAATCTTTCTGTGAAGAATTATTTTCCTAATATCCAATCTAAACCTCCTCTGGTACAACTTGAGGCCATTTCCTCTCTAGCTCTCTTTCCTAACCATTTTCACATAGTTTGTATTCTCAGCATCATGAATCATAACTCAGATAACTAATATTGACACCAGTAACATTGTTTGAAAACAGTGCAAGAATTCTGATATCAAGGTTCCTTAGAGAAAATTCAGAAACTTCCTGTTTTTCCCAACCCCCAAGTTAGATGAAGTAATGTAATAGATTTCAATATTTGTTTCAATATTACACAGAGATAAACAGCTGTGCTGAAGCTGTGCTTTTGACATGCCCTTCAGATTTTTTCATTCAAACTAGGCAACCAGAAAGATGTAATTATGGTAGGTAATTTTGTCTTAAAAAAAAACAGCTAACTTTTATAAGTAGGAGTATCACGGAGCAAGTTGAAGATCATTAGAAACAGGTCTCTCTAACTATTCCCTGCTGTTACAAGTGGAAGGTGAAGGTGTACACCAGAACATGTGTATTAGTCGTGTTTGAGTATTTGCAGTTATTGCAACTTTCAGAACCAATATCTTTAAAAAGATGGGTTTCTCTTCCAGCTTCCCTTTTTTTACAAATCCTTAGCTAGAATCAGAAGAAAAGTATGAAAGAGGTGCTTTCAATAAGTTTCAGATCCTGTCGCTTGATCACCTTCTGGCACTGCTGTTCAAGTCTGTTCATACAATCCTTGGGCACACTGCGTGTGATTTACAGCAGTCTTGAAAGTTCCATCCTTCTCATCAAAGCAAGTAACAACCGGTCAACTGACCTATCACTCCCACCAGGTTCTTTGTTCACTGAAGCTGCATATATATTCTGCCATGTCTAAATTTAACACTGAATTTATGTCTGCCTGCTGTTTGTTGTTTGTCTCAGTTGGTGAAAATCATGTAGAGTTAAAAAAACTTCTCTGTGATTTGTAATACAACTTATGTAATGACTGTGGAGTTCTATTAACAGCCATGAAATTCAGGATTTATGCTTTGTTTACAATCTTTATCTCTCATCTAATGTGAGTCAGAACTCATTAAACATTAACCCATTTATTAAATGACATCTTTACTGTAAAAGTGACTTTTTTCTCCCAGTAAAATAAGGAAACCAAACCAAACCAAACCAAAACAAAACAAAAAAACCTGTCTAGCTATTGCTGTGATTAGCCAGAAGTTAATATGTGAGGTGGAAAAGGTTGAAAAGGTTGAACAGTGTTTTCCTCTATGTAGATAAAACAGAAACCCTCCAGTCTAACTCACCAGAGATGAGGATGTCATAAATATCAGGCTTAAGTTCAGAGCATCCAAGACAGAGCTCACTTAGCTCACACATGAAAAGCCCAACACATCTATACAAGGAATAGAGCCAAGATGTAAGAAGTTCTCCCTCAGAAAGCCATCTCCATCTTTTAGTCAGTTAGACTCTGCTTTGCACACTGGGAGACAAAGGTGTAACCAGCTTTTATTGATCCAGACAATCACAATACAACACTGCAAGCAGCTTGTGACTTACTGCATCTCTGAGTCACATCTTGAAGTCACAGATGTGTAGAAACAATAGAAATAATGAAAAAAAAATTGTTCTGAAAAAGTCAGTTGCAGGAAGAGTTATGGTATTTCTGTGCCATCCAAACATCCCTTCAGCACCAAGACTACCCAGAAGGTCAGACAGATATGCCTTCCTCTTACAGTGCTCCCTTAGTGCATCATAGAGAGCAGTCAGTAAGACAGACACAAGTCTTGGGAGGCCTGGTGTATATTGTACCAAATCCCAGACAGTGTCATTCATCCACAGCTACAGGTGCCAAAATGTCTTTGTTAAAGCATGAAGCTGAAGGTTTTGCCAGAAATTAAATTGAGACAGGACAGTTTTCTGTAAACTGGTGATGGTGGTAACTTTGAACAGGAGAGCTACATGACAGGCTGTGCAGTGACTTGTCTTAAGGAAAAAAGAAAAAAATCAACATCTGGCTATGGGGCACTGAGGCTCAAAATGGGACATTCTCCCAAGCCTGTGTCCCAACAAAAGTTCACTTTCATCCACTGAAAGAGCAGCTTCCATAGAATAAATCTTACAGAAATGAGATCTGCCTGTTCATCCCCACCATCTGCCACCTACTCTCTCTCTGATGGTTTACCTGTCACGGAGAGTTTTTTCTTTTCTCCCTGCTGACAGAAAAAAATCTTCCCTATTACTTCATCTGTCTCAGGCAGGCCTCTGGTGTCTCTGGTCTTGTCTCCTTTCTCTCTGCCGTGGAAAACTATCTCATACCTTCAGCTACATGGCATTTGAGAGGTTGATGGATCATTTCTCTTCTTGATCATCAGAATATTGTATTTTATCTAACCAAGATGGACAATTTCTTTGAACACCAGAGCTTGTCAGCATCTGCAATAACAAGAACTTTCTAGTTTGCACACTCAAACCGTCAGGTGGGGTAACTGTCACACTGAGCCCGGGGTATGTTAGATGGCTACTCTCTTAAACTCCATTTCACATTAATGTATCCGTAGCCACAGCTCTAAAGAGTACATGGCCAAGGTAAGTATTGATGGTTCTATCAGGAGTGACATAGATGCTGAAGACAGGTAAACAACTAATTAATTGCATACAGATCCATTAATACTAGAGGACATACCCCTGGCCTGTGTCCTCAGTCAGCAAAGTGAAGAAAGTGCCTACCCACAAAATCCAAGTGAATGGATGCAACAGACTGGGCATCTGTGACAGGTTAAGACTAGGATCAGCAAGGAAAAGAAAATTGTACATGATACTCCCAAGCAAATAAGCAAGACTGAGGTCACCTGCTATGAGTCACGGAAATGTTCCTCTCCTGACATTCTGGAGAAGATAGACAGCGTCCATGATAGGAAAGTGAAAGCACCTTGGTTTTCAATAGTTAGGGCCAACTCGACCACTTTATGAGTCTAAGAATCTATTTCTTTAACATACTCAGAAGCCCCATTCAATAAATGCTGCTTTTCAGTGAGTGCCCAGCACACTAAATGTTAACAGTGTTAGTGTCTTGTTAAGGAAGAGATGCAATTTTCCTATCTGGAGTTTCCTTATTGTTGGAGCATACAATATTACAAAGGAGAGGGAGGGTGGACTTGTACTGATTAATTGAATTAATTTCCGGTTTAATTAAAATACATTATGTACTACATATTTTATTGCAGAACTACAGAATGACATGCCCTCAGCAAACATATTTCTATTATAAGATTTCCTTCAATTAGCGCCAGCACAGAGAGCTTCCGAACGCAATGTACAGCCAGACAGAACGCACTGGGAGGAAGACAGGGAGAAAGCCAGCATGAAAGGCACTGTGCCTGGCACACTATGGGTGATCCAGTGTGCCTCTGGCTTCAGGAAGAAAACCAAAGAATGGATGGTTGTTCATTGTGGGACTGACTTACTGCAGAAGCCAGCACCATGCTGCTTACTGGCCCCTCTGCCTGTCTGCTGGCAGCCTTGTGGGGGACATGGACAAGACATTAGGGTGCTGGCAGCCTCCTGACTACCAGATAATCTGAATCTAAAATCATTACCTCACCCATGGGCCTTGTCTTTACTTTGAGTACCAGCAATGCCAAGGTGAAATAGTCACTACAGCCTTGTGCTAAAACTGTACTAATTCCTCATAATCAGATTTTGAATCCTTCACTGTTCCAGTTCCCCCCCAAGAAGTGGATGTCCAGTTTTACCGCAAGTTGGTTTCACATTCATGATTTCTGACACAGCACATATATACTGAATTCATGGCTCCGTTCTACCATCCACAATAGCAACGTTAGCATCCTCACCACATTATGATGCCTGAATTTTGGAGAACTGCTTCCCCTTCCCAACTCTCTGTCCTCTGGGGACCACTCTTGTTGTTGTTGAACTGGTTGGATGCAGGCAAGAAAACAAGATTGAAAAGAAAACCGTGGTAAATGTACAGATTGCTAGAACTTGAAAGCAGGAAGGAACTGAACATCATTGCTCCCCAGCATTCAAACACGGGCACAAACGCTCTATCTGTGTAATTGCAAAGCAGTTACAGGCACACAGGTAATAGACCAGGTGGTCTGAGCAACGTGGGAGGGCAAATGGAGACCTGCCAAAGCACCATGCAATGCAGGCAAATATAAACTTGCAATAATAAATCACAAGATGGAGTTAACTGCTACTTCCAAGCAACAGAGTATGGCATCACTAATGAGTGAATTTCCCAGTGAAGGTAGGACTTTTTATATTCAAAATATTCAGCAGAGGATAAGTTCTACTGTGTAGCAAAGCCCTTAGACTAGAGGTAGCATGCCAAAGCCAAAGAACTGTGAATCTCACCCTGAAATTTTTAGTGGAGAAATTCTACAATCTTTTGACATTCAACATATATTCATTTCTAATTTTAGAGATGTTAAAGAAGTATCTTCTATATATCATAAGGTGACAGCTGTGCAGGTGGAAAGATGAGTCATAGAAATATTATTTCAAAATTTTGGATTCCTATCTAAGTACTACAAGCTTGACCCTCCAAATCCCCACGTACTGTAATCATGTATATGGGTATTCAACTGAAATGCTACCCAATTCTACCGGATACTCTCTTCCCACAGAGATGCAAATTACTGTGTAAGCAGGAGACAGGGAATAATTAGGGCCCTGCATACTTGAGTGCCTGTGTTGGAGAACATATCCAGGACCATTTCTGGTTTCACAAAATATTTGGGGTTTTATTTCCTTTTAAGATCCATTCTGTGAGATTCGAAAATCTGAATGTAATTATTCACGTGATGCAGCCATCTGAAATTTAAGAACTACAAAATTCGGGAGAGTTGATGCCAGTCTTTCTTTCACCTAAGCTGTTAAAGAAGCAGTAATTAACACCATGCTGGCACATCTAAATCACAAAAGCACGTCCTGTAAGAACAGTGAAACTTTTACTTCCTCCCCTTAAATCAGCCCTTGCAGAGCTTATCTTTTAAAGGCAGACTGCCCAGAAGAGAGGACCAACACAGCAACCGCTGAGACAACAGGAAATTATGTAAGAACAGTATACAAATTTGCACATGGACCTCTTCTTCAGTAGTGGGACAAATTCAATTCAGCTGCCAGTTATGTAGCTGAGCAGATCATATTTGATACTTATTATTAGGTAATGGAATGCACAGGAGAAAATAACTCTGAGACATAAAGCATTAGGTCTGAATGGTAATCCAGAAGGTGGGTGGGTTGCAAACCAGAGCTCGGCACTAGCAGCAGGATATAACATTTCTCTGCTCTTTTTTCTCTTCTTTTTCAGCTTCCATATCTTTAACTGGTTAGTTCCATTTGCATTTCCGACCCAAGGCATCTCCCTTAAACTTGCAAAAAGTAAACTGCCAGGTAGGTGAGAAAGGACAGAAAGATTCAGCCAAACATTTGCCTTATGAAGTTAGATTCCCTGAAGATTTGCTTTACATTATGTCTTTCATACACAAAGCAGCTATTCCGTACAGAGTCCCATCAGAGAGAAAACAGCTGTCTTCTGTAAAACCACAGTGGCTTCCTCCAGTGTCTGCTCATTGCCAGTTACCCCATGGTTGCTGCTTTTTGACTGTCACTCAAAACTCTACCTTTCTAGTGTTCAGTTTTGGTTCAATTTCAATTCAAAAGGCCATAGATATCCTGCAGACTACGATAGGGTGTAGGGATCTGAGCAAGCTTGAAATGAAAAAGCCTGAGTATGAGGTGTGCCCAGACATGGACACATGATGCTCGGCAGAGGATCATTCATCCTACTTCCAAGAAAAGTAAATTACCCATGGTAAGCCTTCTGTTGCTGCAGCAAGATTTCTACCAACACCCAAGTTACCTCATTTAAAGCTAGGGTGGGAATCTATAAACAAAACAGAAAGTTGCACAGTCTCAAACTCAGATGCATTTTCATTGGATGGGTTATATATCAACAGTACCTAATTGCCATAGGAAAACAAAAAGGCAGAAGTTTCCATCATTAAGTATTCAAATCCTCAACAATCCTTTGGCGTACTCAAGCCAGGTCACTTGAAGAACTCATGCAATGAATTGCAATTTTGCTGTTGCAGCTGTTAAACACCAAAATCACAAGCAGGTTTAAACACTGCTGTCCTCTTGGGAAAGAAAACTAATGAGAGTACTTAATGAATTTACTTCATCTTTGAAGACTGAACTCTCCTTCTAAAGTCTGCCCACCCCAGTGTGATATTTAAACATTAAAGGACTCTCACCAAACACTTTTTTCAATCATGCAGCCTTACAATGCTACATTCAGTGACTGAGGAAGGTAATTTTATGCAATTACATACATACACATGCACGTATATCTCTCTATCCCATACACAAACATATATATTTATAAAATGATAGAGACTATGGTTGCATCTGTAAAGACCAGTTGCCACAGAAGTCAGTGACAAATGCTGCAAATGGCACAAAACCAACTGTACTGATAAGTGAGCAGTTAGCTGCATACTGATGCCAGAATTCAAGAGTACCTTTCTATACAGGTGGTATCTGTTGCATTTTGGATTTTTAAAGACAAAACATTATCTTGTCAGTTGGCTCAGATCTTGTAAGTTCTACTATGCATTAGAAAGCACATGTTCTCAAACACTAATCACACACTTTGCCAACAGCAGAATATTATTCAGAATAAAATTGTGTCATCCTCACTGAAGAAAATACCAGTGACTGCGAAGATCTGGGGACATTAATCATGTAAGGTATTATGCAAGGTACTGTAATATTTGCATTTTATATTATTTAGAAGTTCTTCGGAAACTGATTGGGATTTTCAAAAGTGGTTCATAGTTTGCTCAAATCTGCTCTCTCCAAATGAAAATAATTATACCACTTGCTTTATACATAAAACAAGCAAAGGATTAGACCTCTTGAAAAATACTTTAGAGCTTTTCCTGAATAGAGAAAGTACAATCATTTTGACATTTGTTACTGTCAATGCAGACTGTTAGAATACCCACAACCATTTAATTACATCATAGCTAGAAATACTTTGAAAAACAGATTCCTGTTTTTGATATTCTGGTATGGTAACACAAACATAGGTCTAATTTTTAGGCCTAACAAATGTTGCATCTCCACTGCTTTGATGATTTCAGTAATCAGGTAAGAGTTAACCAAGGTGTTGCATCAGTTTGAGTTACTTTTGGAGAACTAGAGCCAAAGGCCACTGGCAGCTGTAATCATGCAGCATATTGAGGCTATATGTTCTTTTGATGCTTTTCTACAGCTTCTTCTTCAAGAAGATTAAAAGCATGAATAAAAACTCCTGAACAGGAAACCTTCAGCAGAAACTTTAAACAGAACTTGGAAACAGTTGAAAAGCCACCTCATGGAAAAAAGAGATTCTGCAGAGAAGCAGATTGCAACTGGGCAGCAAGGACCTGCCTAAGCCAAATTTAGATAAGGCTGTGTGCCTCTAAGGATTTGTTGTTCTAATCTTTTTGCTTGCAAAACTCCAGTGGAAAAACAAATCACGTGTTGCTCTGTGGCAAGCAGTTCCCTGAGACTGTACGTGGTGGTTTGTGACAGCTGTGGATTTAGAGCTATTGTTCTGACCCGCCAAAAGCAGATCAAGCAGCTCAGGAACAAAAGCAGTCACCCACACGAACCCCCTCAGGCATAAGGGGTGTACCTGATGCTAAGAGGACATACTCAGAGAAGAGAAAAAGGCAGTTTCACCTGATCTGCTTTACTGCTTTATTAAAAGACATACCCATGGACACCATGGGAAACTTTATGGGCAGCAAAGGTTAATTAAATTTCTTTTTTCTTTCAGACCATTCCTTATGAGAGTTCCCTTCTACAAAGTAAATCCTTCTTTTGCCCTTAAATGAAGGATCATTCTTCTAGTCAACCATGAGAGCAGATTTTCTTGCTGTCTGTTCTTCTAAGCAATGGCCTGCAGGTACAGAAAGCTCCAACAGCATCATTCTTTGCTCCTGTTTTCAAAACACCAATATCCAGCTCAAGAATACACACAGCAGGACCAGAGATAAAGGCAACCATTGCACAAGCGGCACTTCCCTGGTGGAAGTTTCCATCACACTACACCAGGAGCTCCTTCTTTCATACATAGCCTGCTGCTACATGTGAAACACAAAATTGCATAGGATTGGAGAGCTCTGGTCTCTTAGTCTTCTTAAATTGAAAGTATTTATTGTCACTACTTGGAACTAAAAAGCAGTGATGTGCAAGGTACACAAAAAACACTGAACCATTTGCACTCTTATCTCTCCTGTCAATCACAAGTTTGGATTAATAACTTGACAATTCCAAGTATCTTGTTACAAGCAAGAGCTGTGGGTGTTCATCACTGCTAGGAATGAGGTGGGTTTTAATATCATCTGTTCAAGATCATAACCTTTGGAATATTTGAGAAAGGAATTCAGTCCAGAATTGTAACACACCTAATGCAATGCAAGCAAATCTAAGGGATATGATGTCTTATGCAGGCAATTCTAAGTGATGTTACGTTTTACTGCTATACCCATGCAAATGACTTATCAGAACTTGGGAGGGACTAACACATAGCTAGTAATGACACAAACAAAAAAAGTGTCTATAGTCCAAAGGACTGATTAAACTCTTGCCTGGTTAATAAGGGAATTACATGAATATAGGATATGTACAAATAAAACATTTAAAAATAAGATATATATTCATAGCGTGAATGCTTCTAGTACATAATACTCCATACAAAAGGCAAAATATCATTGTATGCTACAATGGAAGACCTTGGATTCATGGTGCTGCAGCCTGTTGCTGCCCTGTGGCCACCGCTGTATCAGTTGTGGCTTTTACTCTCTCCCATACTCCCTCGAGAGGAGGACAAACAGCAACCGGAGTCCTTGCAGTGCTGGAACAGGTCACTGGAGCACAACAGTCAGCGAGAGAAAAATCCCAGCAGGAGCCACCAGCAAAAAGGAACACTTCATGCTGGGGTGTGGTCAGCATGACCTGCAAGCCACCTCTCCTATCAGCTACTGGAGCAATGGTAGGTTGGAGACAATAATAACAGACCAGCAGCCTAAACAGTCCTTCTGTGGGGAGACAGGAGGGAATATTCACAGCTTTTCAAACGCAGGTCTGTTCCTATAACAGCAGCTGGATTGCGACAAAGAGGTCTCTGCCAGTGCACAACAACGTGCAACTTTTGCATTTTCTGCAAATCCTTTGGGTTTTCTAAAACTAGTCTGACATCAATCTGGGTATTTTCATTTATAAATACAGAAAACGTAAATGGGAGGATGATCTAAATGTAGTTATTTAAATGAACATATAAGTAAGAAAAAAAACCCCAATGGTATTGCCTGAGATCCTTTTTCTTAAATTTAAAAAAAAAACCAAAACATGTAAACCATTCTAACAGCAGCTTAATCTTAGCCTGGAAGGATAGTGCCCTCTGGTGATAAAAATTCCCTAATATTTGAAAGTAGGAAGTGAGTTTTTTAATTATCACCCTTCTAAGCAGCTGCACTAGACTACTCAGTTGCTAAAGCTTTGATTTTTAAATATATTTAATCAAGAATCTGTAGCAAACATATCTGATTCTGTGTGATTGAAAAAATCTAACAAATTAACATTTTCTTACCTGATACAAATAGCTGCTGACTGGTTCTGCTGCTCTGCAATTCTCAGTATTCATTAAGGTTCACAAAAATTTTATAGACACGAGAGGTACATACTTTCTGGTTGTGTCCTTTAAGAAGAAACAGAGGTTTAACACTCAGTCATTGAAATGCTCCAGTTCCCTGTAAGTTCATCTAGTTAACTACAGAAACAAAAATAAGGACATGTTCATATATGTACCTATTTACAAAAAAATACTATACATCCATAGTATGTTCCACTAAATATCTCACTAGTTCATTCAAGTACAAGTAAAGATGTAAATCTGAGTGGAAAAAAACCAGCAAATATTCATAAATTGAGGAAACTTGTATATTTCTGACCAAAGTCAACAGATGCAACATTACTCATCCACGCCAAAGGAGTTCTGTGCCAAAAAGAAGAGAACAGTAGGGACCTCAGTTTCTGCCTATAGAGGTTCCTGCAGTTACCTGCCATTCCTTATATTGCAACATCTTATTTTAAAATTATAGCAATATTACAAATGTGTGAGCTAAATTAAATATGCTGAATATCTTTGCTAGGTTGTAGAGTTGAAGTTTAGAAGAATCGTGATTAATCCTGGTTCCCTATTAGCCTTTTTTACCAAGATGACAAGATTTTTGTGGCCAGGTTTGTTTTACCAGCAATGACTATATTTACAAATATTGGGAAAACTTATGTAACCTTCTCATAAAGCTGAAGACTAAGAACATTAGAAAAAGAAAGAACACACACAAGTGGAAAGAGGCGAATTAAATTCTTCTTACCAAGTTGGTATCTTCAGTCTATAAAGATATTGGAGGGGGAAACTAATTCGTCAGATTGAGGCTCCCAGATCCTAGTGCCATGGGAGCACCTGCTAGGAAGGCTAGTAAGAAAAACACCATTTGAACTGTTTATACAAAGAAGCAGCAGCAGTTAAGACACAATTACACGAATGCTGATGTGAACCTGCCTGTGCTCACAAAGAGGGAAGCTGAGTGATGGAGAAATCCCATAGTCTCTAGCAGATACATTTCTAATCACTAGCTGTGTCTCATACTGAATATTTCCAGGCATTCAGGCTGCAATTCCTTAGAGATTATTTTGTTAATATTTTCCATAGCTGTGTGCCCAGAACAAGAACCCTCCTCGAGGAAGAGATTAAAGTAAGCTAATTCTGCCTTGGAAAAGGGTGGAAGCGTGACAGAGAATAACAGGAAGGCCCTGGAGAGCTGAACCACGCTGCCATGGCAATTGAAGGAAGCATTATCCACCTTCCCACACACTGCACCAACAGCAGCAGATGCCCTTAAGCTGCTCGAGGACTACACACTGCCTGCACCAGGAATTTTTGCTACACTGCATGATCAAGTGACCCAGTCAGCTCCCTGTGTCTGAACAGTATTGTTGTTGCTGGTTCTGTAGCCGCGTGTGTCAATGTAACAATGCAATAAATTGTGAGGCGTGCCCCTAAAGCCAGAATATATTCGAGGTTTTAAGTAGCTCCCCTCACAACATTTGAGAAAAAAAGCCAACAGCAAATGACCACTGAAATGAAAGAAGGTTCAGTCTCATTTCCCTTTTCAATACAAGTCTATCCAAATATTTGAGCAGATGTATCTGTCCTATTGCCTTTTAAGAGCTCTATATTTTATCGCTGGTTTAGTTTTGAGAATTTGAAGATAGGGGTGGTAAGAAAGCCAATTTTATGTAAATCTATGGTAGGGAACAAGTTTAAAGTGGCATTAATGTTGTATTTATAGTTTATACAAAATTAAATCCTTATTATTTAGTTCTATGACTTTCTGTACGCTGCCTTTCAAAATTTAAGCTGTGATTATGTGATGGAAGTGCACATAGAATGCAGCTCAGAAGTTAAAAATAAGTTCCCAATAGAAACTTTTCTATTACCCACTGAGCAGAAAATTATTTAAGCGAAATCTGCTTCCATTTAATCAGTACTTCTTAAAAGTGATCTTTGTGAAGCAAGACCCAGTTCCACAAATTAGTCTGCAGACCTGTCTTAGATGTTTGCACTTTTTTTTCTGACAAGAATAATTGGGTAAAATGCTTATGATGTTGAGCGGTCAGGATCATAATGTTAAAAGCTTTAACTAGGCATTTACATTTTCCATGAGCATTTGAGATTGCCAAAATTTGTCAGCGTTAAAAGATCTAGTATTATTTACTGAACTTCGCATTGAAGTAACAGCAACTACAGGAAAGTATTTGAAATCAAAATAAAATTGGCAAGATCATATACTAAGCACCAGAGCTACCATGAAGCTTTTTATGCTGTCTACCAGTCATTTTGTTCTAGAGAGAGTTGCTACATACATGGCGCTTCTGAAGATTAGACATTTGCTTGAGTATACAGGTCTTCATTGGTCTTCATTTGGAGTCGTTTGGGTATATGGAGCAGCAGCCACTGCCAGAATCCAGCTAGCTACTCCCAGAAAAAATAACCATGTTTCCTTCCTCCCCCATTTCCAGCAGCAGAAACAAAGCAAGTTCTCTGTGGCTCATATCCTCACTCCTCTTCCCACACCAAGAGTACGGGTTAGATCAGGCTTCAGCCTTCAGCTTTGATACATAGTGCTATAAAGCCTTCCACTTGTTATTCCTACTGTCCAACTTCCCTTTCCAGTTTCCAGTTATTCATTGGCCCTTGTGTATTCTAAACAGTTAATAGTGAAAAGCTATCAACCTGAAAACAAGAGCAGCTCCCCAAAATTAAAACTCAAGAGTGCACAAGAGAACGAGGCTCATGCACCTTGATCTCACAACGTAGACAACCTGCGTAACCAAGAGTTATTAACACTTTAAGTAGCATCATTGTATATTTTATGAAGAAATTCTTTGAAATGAGGCTTTGAAGGGGAAGAAGAGTGCTGTCAGCAAATAGATGAGAGTACCTCAAAGGTACTTATAGAGATGAGAGTGCTTATAGAGACAGACTTTTTTCTATGGGATCTAAGCTTCTGCAGGATTAGGAACAAAGAGTAGAAGAGTGCCATACTTGAAGCAGTCCAAGAAGTTTGCTTTGAAAGTGATATATCACTGGCAGGGTTGTGTAAAGTTTTTTGTTACATCATTATCATCATTATTGGGGGTGGAATCACCATCCCTGAAAGTGTTTAAAAAAACTTGTGAATGGGGCACTTGCAGACACGGTTAGTGGTGAACATGGTAGTTGTGGGTTAATGGTTGGGCCCAATGATCTCAGAGGTTTTTCCCAAACCTAGCCATTTCATGGTGATTATTCCACTCAATATAACATTTGAATACATTTCAATTCTTTAGGAATCCAAGCAGACAGAAATAATGGGGAAAGTTGCCTGTGATTTAAACCATCAGAAGAAAAATTGCCTCAGATACTGTAAGATTTGCTGAAGTACTAAGCTTCTGATTGACAAGATAGAATAAAATGAAAAGGAGTTTCATGTGAATGGGTCGATTATCAGTTAAAACATGGAACTTCTAAAAATAAAGGGGGAAAAAAGTAATAAGAGGCTAAAATGCTTGAAAGACTGCATTATATGCCGTGTTCTTAAATATTTTATTATCTATCGCTGCTCCTACAAAATATATGGATAAAGGACATATCAATTTTTTTCCTCCCATTAAAATCAACTAACAGAGCAACTCCATTTTTTTTCATATTTCGTACCTTATTTAATATTCTTACTTTAATCCCTATGATTTACTCTGTCCCAGCATATCAAAAGTTTCAACAATATAGGGCACATTCATTCAGAGATGAATGAGATTCCTGGAAAAACTGAGGGCTGAAAATGGTCACAGAAATCCTGTCTGCCTTATGCGCTAGTTTAAAAATTGCTACGAACTGCTACATAGCATAACTCAATAGCAAAGGAGATCAAGGAAGAACTTCCTTCTTTAAAAGTTTTGTTGATTTGGAGGTGGAGGATGGGGAAGGAACTGCTGTCAAATTGCAGACTACTCTGGTGTATTTTCCAAGGGTGTCATAAGATACTAATAGTAATTCTGGAAAATCTAGAAGTTGAAATGTTTATAAGCACTACTTTTGAAAGCTTAGATGATGCCTCAAACTTCTGGCACCTGTCAGCTCAAGCCCATTAGAGCAGAAGGTGGCACTGGTGTAATACACAGTAGTAGCAGTGGGGAGTGTGAGCCTCTGGAATATCACAGAGGAGAGCCAAGTGAACAAGCTTTTCTTTACCAAATAGGATCTGAACATGTGAAGAGGGCACTTACACATTTGTACTGAAATAAAAACAGTGAATAAGTCGGTTCCACACAAAGGAGACATAACTGAGTGTGACCAATTTTCAGGTGTTCTCTGAAAATCTTGTTAATTTGTGTGTGGTTTGTTTGAATTTACAAGTTTTGTTTGTTTTGGTCTTTAAGGAGAACAAGTGTTGCAGGAAGCAGCACTGCAAAGTCTCCAAACTGGTCCAAGAAGACACTAGGTTGCATGGCCCAGAAGGAAAACATGACATAGGATGGAGGATAGAAATAAAGGAATTATAATAGATTAAATTATCAGGGTGATTAACAGCTCAGGACAGAAATGGACAGCACGATGTGGGAGCAGCAAAAGAAGGGGGAAAAGGGGGAAAGGAGGGGAAAAATGTATTTTTAATTATAATTAATTACTAATGCAACTAAAATTTTTCTCCACAAATGGAAAATTTCTTCAGCATCTCTTGGATGAAACTGCTTCTTTGGGACTGCAAGAGTTGTTCTCTCTTCTAAAAGTCTGGCATACAACTCACCTGAGCCTTCTGAATCAATTTTCAAATCTGTAGAATCCATCACAATAATTGTTAAAAGACTTATAGATAGCAAGTATTAAGTCAGTATGTTTCATCTGCAAATAACCACCAGCAATCTGTCCACTGTTTTACTACCGTGCACTGCACCCAGAAAAAATATATTTTACCTGGATCAGAGTTACTACACATCTTCATCATTCCAGTCTGGAGGTTTCTCAAGCCAGTTTTCATGGTTAAGTAACCACATATGAGGTTAAGGATGTAATAATTTGTTGAGGTTTTATTAAATTTCACTTTGTTTTGTTCACCTGGCACCAACATTAAGTTGCTTATATCTGTGTTGGTTTTTAAATGCCACTGGAGATTATCATATCATTATATTGGATAGTTTTACTTACTTTAGCTGGAGTGCAGTGCAGTTTGCACATACTGCTATAACCATTACTGCAAAAGTAGTCAAGATTAATTTCAAATCTCCTGTTTAAGAGGCATTGCATAAGCAAAACTAACACTTCTTTTACAGTAACATGTGAACTTTATCTCAAATAAAGCAGAAAATACTAAACCTTTTTAAAGGCTAAATAGTGCTCCAAGCAATTTTGCAGAAACTATTATTATGAATAACTTAAATTTTTTAATAATATTTAATTATTTCTGACAGTGAAACAGCAAGAAACTTATGCCAGCCTGGTTTTCTTCCCGGAGACTGTTTCATAATAGACTACCAATATTTACAAATTCTCTCGTCATAAAAAGAGCATATGAGCACTGATTTAATTGCTAAGAGACAGTATGTTCACGTATGCTCTGGGCCAAAACTGGTTTTTCAACAAGAGACTATCACCATCAGTTTTCCATATCATACACACACACAAAATACCGAAGTCTACTCCTCTTAATACAAGGCCTGTGGAAAGTTTTAAGAGCTTACTTTTACTTTGCACTGCAGCTTTCACTAATCAAAAGAAATCTTAAGTATGATTCTAGGCACTTACTTGTCTTTACAGCACTAATTGAGGGTATATGTATAGAACTAGCACAGAAAAGCAGATTACTTTTATTAAAAAAACATGTTGTATTCTTACAAATATGAAAACTCTCCCTCCATAAATGAATCTCAGTGTCTACGCAAAAAGACACAGATTGCCAAGAAAACTTCAGAAAGGGTCTCTCTGCATGGAGATGTACAAAGTCACTGCTCATCTCCTGCATCCAGAGCTGCTCAGCAGATGCCTAGCAGGAGGCACTAGGCTGCTATTCTTCAGCTGTAGGAAGCATATGCAGAGACGACCTGCAACTGATAAAAAGCCAAAAAGTACTTTTTAGACCTAACCACGCTAGTTCTTCCTTGTGACGTGTATCTGCTTATTTCAAACCTGTCCCTCCCTCTTGCTATGCTTTGTGCAGTTTCCTTCCTTATGCCTTGTACCCCACCCTTTCCCCATTCTCCCTCAGTCTTTGACATAGCAGACCACTTACACACCTTGTGAGTAACCTCGGGGTTTATTGTGTTTTTTAATTGAGCAAGTACTCTCCCTCCACATTTAGGAAATTAATTTGATGCTTTATGTCACAGCCTTCCTCTTGCTCTGTCATATCAGGATGCTCTGACCTCAGCAGCAGTATCTGCCTACAGCCAGCATCCAGGGGAACCAAAGAAGTAAGCTACATTGTCCAGTCTCAGCAGCAACTATTCCTTGCCTCAGTGGCAGTAAAGGCACCTGCTGTATTTACCAAGTCCTGATTCAAAAATCCAGACTGCTGAAGCTGTCCTAAGTATTAGAGAGAAGGTAACTACTCTTTCCTCCCTCCTGATCCCAAAAGCCATTTTCCACACCTTCCCAACAGCCTAGATCTATAAAAAGGGCAAGCAGGAAAATCCAGTGGTTTCAGTACCCTTTTTTCTGGCAAGAGGCATTTCCCCATCTTTTCTGTAAAGAAAGGAGACCAGATGGATGTGCTGCCCAAGCCATCTGCACTGCAGGTCTGGGTGCAAGAGCTCCAAGCTGAAGGAGGCTCAAGGTTCTTCTCTCCTGCCCACATACTCTCCTGAAATGCAAATTTCCCCATTTTGGATTTGGGCTCAGAGAATAGGATCAGTTTGGGTCTGTAAGCACAAAAGGTAAAAATTTGCTAGCATATAGCTCAGCTTTTCAGGAAGCATTTGATTGATGCATACAGCAAGGTACATGCAGATATAGGCTTTACATAGGTTCTAAGGAATTTCTGCTCTTTCCTTATAGGATAAAGCACACAAGAATGCAGATAATTAGGAAATACACCACCTGGCTGTAACACCCCCACGCTCTGTTTGCCTTAACCTGGAAGACACAACTCTATCTGTGACAGCAGTGATTAGAAAGAATTTCCTTCTATCGCTGGATCTATAAACCAGAACAGGGTGGAGTTTGGTGGTTTTACAACATTTTCCTTCCTTTTCTTTCACTTCAATTCATTAAGTGGAGACTAATTGAATCACCAAAACCCATCCCTTGCTCCCAGGAGCAAGGGTCTGTAAGGATACAATAAGTTTAGTAGTATCATTTTGGTTCTCAAACCAGGCACTTTAGCACTGTATTTAATAGAATTTGAGAAATCTTTCTAATGTTGATTTTCGCAACTGCTTTTCTCTCTTAATTTCTGGAGTCCTGTGAAAAATCTTGATGAGATTTGCAAAACAATGCAAAAATTCTACATTTCTGTTTTTTATTTAAATCTACTGTTGGATAGCCCTTATGCTCAACAGTGGATGATTACTGGTTTTACATCTTCAAAACATTCTGAATTTTTTAATCCCTTTTATGTGTCTACATCCTCTCTCTTCCACTCTGAACATCTCCACGCTGTTTAAAATTTTCTCATGGGAAAAGGCGACTTGAATCATATGATGGAACAGACACAATTTTAGAAAAAGACATAATACTAACCTCAGATTTTCTGTTTGCTTCTTTCCTACTATTCCCTAGTACTTCATAGTACAAAAAATAGTGATGGTAAGATCTTTATTGGGTAGTAATAGATAGCTGAAATCTCCTGACCCATGCACAGATAAGTGATGATAACACAAAAGCTGAGACTTTTGAGTCACCTTTCATCTGACTGCTTTGAAAATCTACTGTCATTGCTAAATTTTGCCACATCATTACTCAGCTCCCAGGATTATATATGAGTAGAATGAAATTATTATGTACATGCACTGATCTTTCCTACACTCTACTTCCATTCTCCTCTACATTGTTAAAAATGTCTCTGTTTCTCCCTTTTCCTCCCTCTCTGTTAATTTCATTCTTTAAAGCTCTTAAATAATCTGAAGACCCCATAGAACAAAAGGGAAAGTTTTCTCACAGATGAAGAGCTGACTGAAAAACAGGCACAGAAGGACCGGAATAAATGGATGGAGCTTTTTGCCACGAGAATCTGGATATCCTCTGAGTAGTAGGCTTTCAGCAGTTTGCTTTCTTGGTTCTAGCCCTTCCCTCAAAAGTACGCCCAAACACTTTAACCCACCAAAACCTGCTGTGCTTCCTTTCTTTTTTTCTGTGAGCCCTCTTTAAAAGCCTCTTCTGTTAATTTGTCTGATTGTTGTACTCCTTGCTGATGAGCTAATGGTATTGTCCTACTTTTTTGTCTTCCCCTGCTTCCCCACCACCAACCCCCAAAAATGCAGAGAACTCATTTCCTTTGTGTTTCCATTACAAATCACAATAGAATAATCATCAAGACTAAATTATCTCTATTGTCTGGCCTAATGAGTACACACTTGAACCATTGCTAGTCAGGGGAGGCATATTCATTATACAGCAATTTTCATAGCAACAACTATGTAAATACAACAACATTCACAGGAGTAAAATTTCCTTTTACTTTTACATTTTAAAAATTGATTGTTTACTTCTACCTAACCCTATTATTTCATTCTCCATCATTGATGATTTAGGAATCACTGGAGTATAATAATAATTAATTTGGAGTATTTGTTCCACTCACAATTGAAAATCCTAAAACAGACATTGAAAGAAAGTTGTCTTCTGTGGCACACCAACATTGAATTTCTGCTTCAAAACCAAGAGGACTATAACAAAAGGATTATTTGTAGCAGTCAATAATATTAAACCAGAACATGTCAAGATGTATAAAGGTCTCAGAAAGCCCTGAACCTGGTTGTTAATAATAAAATTTTCACAGTTTGGAATAGAATAACTACATTTTCCTGGCAATATTATTCTTAGACTTGCAATTCATGGGACTCTGAACACCTTAACTGACACCACACACTCCTATTCCTGTGCGTTTGTTCCTGTCTGGGTATTGCAGAAACAGTATCTTCTGGAAAAACTTGCCTGAGGGTTTCCAACTGAAGGTCCCATTTTCAATGCTGATAAGCTTCCTGAACTCTACGAGTCTGGACTAAAATTTCCTTTGCCAAAAGTGTGCCTTGGAACATACGGACGAACTTCTTTACTGGGTAAATGAGTGCACACTGGAACAGATTGCCCAGAGAGGTTGTGGAGTCTCCCTCACTGAAGATATTCAAGAACTGTTTGGAGTACACAACCCTGTGCCATGTGCTCTGGGATGAGCCTGCTTGAGCAGGGAGGTTGAACCAGATGACCCACTGTGGTTCCTTCCAACCTTTTCTCTTCTGTGATTTAGTTTTGTGATTTTCCATTATACAACAAGCTTTTTGGGAAAGC
>VZRQ01002938.1:1490028-1555089 GCA_013397975.1 Machaerirhynchus nigripectus | reverse complement strand
TGGAATTTTCCATTAAAAAAAAAAAGTTTTTTGGGAAAAAAAAAAAAAAAAAAAAACAGAACACCAAAAAAACACTACAGGATAGCTAGTGTTTCACAATTTTTTATTAATGCCATTAATGCTATGCTCTTCAAGTTACACATTGCTGTCTTTGCCTAACGTGACTAGCACCATGTGTACACACACAACAATGAACCAGTTTTAACAAACACACATCCATATGTTTTCTCTCTCAAATGATAAAATAGCACTGTCAGTTGCTACAATAGAAAGTCTTTTTCCTTCTAATATTAACTTTTTTCATGTGTGTCTCATTATTTCTTCACGTTGATTACTCAGTGGAAGAGTTGGATTCTATTTAAGGCTATGGAAAAGGTCACGGACAAAAGGGAACTCGAGTCTCTGTTTGCCATTTTAAAAGAAAACTACCACACTTGTGTTAATATTTGCTTTCACTTACAGCAGGTATACTTTGGCTATCTGAATAGCAAATCATGGTGGGTGGTGTGAATGAAAAAGTACTGAGGTGAAGTTATTGAGCTCGGAAGAAAGATGTAGACATGTAACAAGTGATTCTTTTTCAGCCAAAGTCTCTGAAAATATTTGGGATTTTCTTGTTATGGTTAAAAGCTGTTCAGCTACCAAAACTTTTCAGCTATGCACTGCAGAGAAGAGAAATGGCATTATTTGCACCTGATATCCAGAGAAGTAAAATAAGTAATCAGACATTTAACATGCAAGTTAAAAGAAAAGGCTATTATAATAATTGAAACTGAATGCAAAGTAAAAATTACTATAAACGAAGTATTTCTTTCAATAAAAATAGAGTTACATGGGCACAGGACATGAATGACTTCTGGATTTGGTCAGCTGGTTGATTACTTTTGGTGGGAGGAGTGAAAACATTGTGAGAAAAATTTTGGTTTCAGTTCTACATTCTTAATTCACCAGACAGACAGTCATTTTTAAATGCAAATATTACCACTGCCTTCAAGGAATGGTGTCAAACCAGTTTTTCTGAGAGGTTTATAAAGGTCAGGATTTGAGCTTTGCCACCTCGATCCATTAATAACATTCCAAAACCAGTATATTTTATATTGTCAAAAATTATTTGTTGAGAGGCAGTATTTCAAAACTTGCAGAAGTGTTTGCTTGCTACTTGTGAGAGTTTGCACAGACTGTAAAAAGGGTTCAGTCAGGTCAGGATCTTCCAAAGTAGGCCCTGACAGATAGAGCATTGCTTACATTGCCTGCTCTGCCTTGACATCTGCCTTGGCTGTCAGAAGTAACTAATGCGATATATCCCTTCCAGCATGATATTATCTCTTTCCTCAAAATCATTCATCTTTCTGCCATCTTCACCATCTTGTAAGTGGGAGCCAACAGGAAGATCAAGACTTTCCCTGCTTCCAGTTAGGAGAAAGGCTGTAAGCAAAACTGAAAGTGCCCTGAAGGAATATGCAAAAGACTATACTAAAAATGTAATTATGCTCCAGGTAGCAGAAAAATGGCAGGAAATTGCATTTTGGAAAAGTTGATACAGGATGGCATTTCTTCCCACACAGCTTTGGTACCAACATGGTAATGCTGTATATTTGACAGTAGTCTTCTCCAGCTTCTGCATCTGTGAGAGCCAAGGCATGAAACACCATTTAAAATAGCATTTGCTTTTCATTTTAGAGTAGTATCTAAGTTCCTAGCTGCTATGGTATTAAAATATGACTCAGATAATCATTAGTTACTGTTCAACCCAATAATGTAGTTAAACTGGAGTTACTTATATAAAAATGGAATCCTAATGCATATTAAATTCTGCCTTTGGACGTGTTGTCTAAATACAGACATCCTGGGAACAGTGCTTCATACCTGTCAACACATCAGGAATGCTAAGAAAGCTTGTTATGTCTATAGATTGCAAGTCATGGTCTCTTGATGGGATTAATATAGGTGTTATTTTTCTTTCTTTAAACTAGATTAACTTCCTTCTTGCTTTTATAAGCTTTTAAATATCTATAAATATCTTGGTTCAGCTGTTCACTGCAGATTGACTTATTCAGTCCAATTACTTCTTTTCTTACGTTATATGAAAGCATTACTCGTCAGTTCAGTTTTACTGGTTGACTGATCTAAAAATATACCTGCATCTCCAGTCCATTTTACGCACTGAATGAACAGATGAAGAACATAAATCAGTTTCACAAAGGTATCGTTTTTAAGAAAATTGTACAGTTCAGTCCACAGAATTAAAAAATTAAGTTGTACTAAGTGAATAAAATGTGCACAGATGGTTTTGAACTCTGCAGAGACTGAGAACATAGAAGGCAGTTAACAAAAGTTTCAGACCAGAACTACCAACCTGGGAACCACATGACACGGGGTGGTAGGGGAAAATTAAGAGTTCAGGGTTGTTTCAGAGACCGCTTCCAGTGACTCCTTTGGCAAGAAGAGAATAGTTTCTCTGTATTAATCCTCAGTGCCTCTGAGTTCACCTGGAACAGGGAACATTTCCTGTAACCCGCCCAGAACGCACTCTGTTTCCTTTCCCACGGCCTCCCTCAGAAGTACCTCATCAAAATGTACTCTACCTATTCAGCAAAGTACTCTGGGGAGCAGGGTATGAATGAGGAGGAAGTATCCATACCCAAAGAGAGCAAATAAAATGACCAAGTTTCTGTATTGCCCCTTACTTTCTCCATTCCTGATCACTTTTGAATTGACTGCTTTCACAAGGTACACTTTTCACTACACTCATATCCATGTAGGCAAATGTGCAGGCCAAAGCCACAGAGAGGGAGAAGGGGCACAAAGGGACAAACATCTTCATGTATTTGTCAGTATCTTCACTTAGCTGACCATTCTAACAATGAACATGACTGGTTTGAAACATTTCAGGATTATTGGTAGATTAGGAATAAGAATAATCTATTTCCAAGATTCAGAACACAATAGTTTGTACAATTCTGCTCCCTTTAATATCTCACAACTTTTATCATCTAACATTTTTCTTCTTTCTATGAATATTCCCAAAACAATTTTCAGCTTCTTTACTGTATTACTGCTCATTTTACTGTTTTCATTTCAATTTTCTCCCTTGCACTAAGATTCCACCACAGAGATTACATAGCCATTCATATGTTCAGTAGGGCTAAACAATTACTTTACAAATCCCAAACCATCGTACTGCCTTGGGGCTGAGAAAAGTTTTCACATGTCTGCAAGGCTGTTCTTGGATTGGAATTACTGACCCTGAGAAAGTTCATATCATCATCTTTTCCTGCTTGCTAATTTCACTGCTCATTTCCCATCAGCATGTTCCATATTGAACTAATTACACTCAAGAAAGATATTAGTTCTACAGTCATGTGTTCAGTCGCAGAAACTTCAATTACTTGCACTCATCACAAACAACTTTGGCCCATTTTTATGTCACTGAAAAAAATTCTTAGAATTTCACTCTCCTCTCAGGAGGAAAAAACAGAAAATAATGAAAAAAACAATCTTGTAGTACAAACTACTGCAGTACCAAAGAACTGCATTGTGGTGTTCATTGGACCACCCTAGGAAAGGAATAGTGTGGCAAGTGAATAATAAACAATTTAAGCTTCTTTCTTCTTCAAGCTGAAATGATTTCTTGCCTCACCTATTTAAAAAATAAAGTATGGGATTTCCAGCTAGCACTGTGATTTCTCAAGCACAAATCCTGAAGTTGGACAGAACCCCAATTTCATATTACAACTGTGTGTTCCAGGCTGCAGGAAGCTCAGATTCATGGCTCCAGGATCACTGCTATTTGTGAAATTTAAAACAGAAACCGGGTCTTCCCACCTTCACCCCTGAGCTTGCCCTCTGAGAACCGTGTATTCCTAGATGGGTACAGGAGAAGTTTCAGTCATGAACACTGCCTGACTAAATAAGAATTTTGAACATTTGCAGTGTTATCAAGCACCACTTCTTTTTCAACCAAGTACTTTCACAGAATCATGGAATCATTTAGGTTGGCAGAAACCTTTAAGATCATCAAGTCCAACCATCAACCTGGCACTGCCAAGTCCTCCACTGAACCATGTCCTTAAGTGCCACAACTACAGGGGATGGTGACTCCACCACTTACCTGGGCAGCCTGTTCCAAAGGCTGAAAAATCTTTCAGTGAAGAAATTTTTCCTAATATTCATTCTATACTTCCCTTGGTTTAGATGTGGAAAGGAGAATGGTAATGTGACACAGCTAGTAATGGTAGATTTACAAACTGGTGAGAAAACGAAACATATTAAAAACAAACGTAAAGCACTGAGCTGATATTTTGACTAGCTGATGATGTGCACACATAGGAAAAAATGCATAATCTTTTAAAACTGAGTTTTCACCTCTAGATTTATTAACAGTTTCTTTTAAAAGTGTTCTACAGAGTATGCTATTTATAAACCAGCATCAATATAAAGAAGAGATTGTTTAGGAGATCCTATCATACTACTGTAGCATTTTTTCTTTCTAAACACATCTATCGTAAGCCTTTCTCAGTCCTTCTCAGTGCAAAAGTAGGAACCAAAGATCATCACATTCTTTCAAAGATTGCTGAAAAGTCTGAACATGAAGAAATTATTTTGACAACCCTTGTAAAATGGCCACGGAATTCCCAAAATGTTTCTTTTAACAGAGATAGAACTTTGTATCTGCACAAGTCAACAGATACCTAAGGACACAACCATTCAGCCTCATACCTGCACTGCAAGTCAGACTTCCAACTCTTTCTGTGGCCTTCATCTTTCAATGCAGTCAATACACTTAAACATTCAATCTGCTGTTGCACTGTAATTTTTATGTGTTGACTTTCTTGTTCTCTGTGACATTTGCTTTTCCCTTCCTTTATATATTCTTCCTCTGTCAGCCTAAGGCCTCCTTCCCATAGCTGCCTCTTTCATTATGCCATTAAACCACTTTTTCCTGTGATTCATTGATTTTAATTCTTTCCAGCTAGTAACTGCATATTTCTATTTTATATGAGAAACTGTCCACAAAATGGATTCCTGATTACATTTACTGCTGAAAAAGAAAGCAGATTCTCCTTTGTTCTAATCCATTTTTTTCTTTTAATATAGCTGAAAATTGGGCCCTATATTCATATTTTCCCCAGAGTTAATACATTTACATCAATATTTCATGATGTAGTTGACTTGAGTTTTGGGGATTCTTTGTTTAGGTTGGTCACAGTAAATACCACTGTTCATAACATGTTCAGAGACTGAAGTGACTACTAGATGTCACAATGGCTTCTTTTAATGTCTTCCAGAATAACAAGGGTGCACACTGAAATAGTAGGACAAATGCAAGCAAAGAGCTTTTCTGAGCAAATATCCCCAATTATTGTAACTTATCTGATCCAAACAAACCAAAGTAACAAAGATATATGGGTTGATTTTACTGAAGATAAGACGTAGTGAAGTCTGGTATATTTGTTTAGAAGGAACATACAAAATCATGCTTCTTCAGAGTGCCAGAGAACTCAAAAGGAAATAAAAAGGCTTTCCTCATATCTTTGGCTTTTTTCCATTGGTCAGTACCTAAGCCTCAACATTGAAATCCAATATGTCTCTCAGAGGTTCTGTATTCTGTTGGTATGTTTAAATTTTGTCCTTTCCTTTGTCTTTCTACACTTTCTTACACCTCTGCAGTGAGGTTCCTCTACCTATATGGTCCCACTTTCTGAAGGGAACCACAACTAAGCAGTGACACGTAATTTAGGATGAAAATTGATTCTGTTTAAGGAAAAATAGGTTTTCCCCATCATAACTGGCAAAAGATAGCATTTGCACATGCTGACTTTGACATCTTTTGCCCGAAACAAACAAAACAGCCTCTAACAACTACTTGGAATTTCTATGTTAGATTTATAAGTGAGGACAACAAAGCTTTTTACACTTAGTATGAAACAGTGCAAGTAGAGAAAGATGAAAAGTTCAGCTGCATCCTCTGCCATTTACTCTAGTAACAAACTCACGACTTAGCTATTATTAGTACCTCAGCACAGAATTGCTAACCATAAGTCTTACTGCTCGCATTGAAGTAGGAGCAGAGACTTTTTGTTGCCACTGTGAACTGTGAAGTAATGGGAACATCACTGTTGCACTGCATGTTCTGATGCAAGGATGACAAGATTGATATTTAGAAGTACATGTTACCCTAGAGGCACAACCCAACTCTTTCTGAGAAATGTGTATTCCATGTTTGGTACCGTGAAGTTTCCTGCAGATGTAAGCTATTAAAGATCTGTGCAAAAGTTTCTTTTAGTAAAATACCTTGAAGTCACTTGAAAAATGTGTATGGTTTCCTGTAACTATTGCAACCATTAGTAAAACAGATATGAATTCCCTCTTACCAGCTCCACAGCAATAGCAGAGGTTTTAGTCATTAAACTGCAAGTCAAATATTTGTAAATTGTTAAACTACAGGCCCTTGACATTTACCAGGGTCATCCAGGACTCTCTAGTCCTCTTCTACCCAAACATTAGGTTCTGAGAACAATTGAAGATCAAGTTTTTCCAATGTACGGCCTTGGGTATAGGGAAGACAGACTATCCCTTAAGCTTTCTGAGTTGAGATCATTGGAAAACACTCTTTCCACCAGAAAAAAAGGCA
This sequence comes from Machaerirhynchus nigripectus, assembly GCA_013397975.1. Taxonomy (NCBI): domain Eukaryota; kingdom Metazoa; phylum Chordata; class Aves; order Passeriformes; family Dicruridae; genus Machaerirhynchus; species Machaerirhynchus nigripectus. The sequence goes on along the minus strand of VZRQ01002938.1, from coordinate 1,548,455 downwards.
GATATAATTCGTTTTTAAAGCAGCATTCTATTTAATTACACATGCAATCTAAGCAGGTTCTGAAGTTATCAGTTCAAACCAATATCAAGCCAAAATATCCTGTTTCAATGGTAAAATGTTCCATTCATTTCTCCTCCCAGACTTTCAGTCATTAATTGTTTAGAATAAAAAAATCAATTTCAGGGAGAACTGAGAAGACAATGATACTAATTATTATATCCTGTAGTTGTTCAATCTTGTAAACTAGTTCTTCTCTGAGAAGAAATCAGAATGACACAACTTGCCATAACACAGCTAAACTCTTTGACAGATGAGTTATCATGCCATAAGAATGAAGAAATTCAAGTCAGGTGTTTACTAATTTTTCCAGAGTTAAAGAAGCAACAAGAGTGTGAAATAAAAAACTAAAGGTAAAATAAGAAATCAAAACTCTCCCAGAATATTTGTTCCCTAATACTAAATACTATCACAGATATTATGCAATTTCAGAAGTTCTGCTGCTCTCAGTTCCCATTACAATTTTGAGCAATTTCAGTTATTGTAAACTTCTTTGGTTTAGCACATACTTTTCATCATGGGTATCATTGTACAGCTCTGGAAATATGCTATTTCAGAGTTAGAAATCACTGAGATTTGTTCCCTCTTTCATATCTATACAAGTTTGGTTTTATTAAAAAAAAATGTATCTTCCCCAAGTGAAAGAAAATTGATTTAAGACACAGGCAGTCAAGGAAAAAAAAAGGTTGTAAGGAATCTAGACCAGAGAAATAATGATTTCCTATTTTCGTAGTTCCTAACTCATTCAGCAGGATTTTCAAACTTTTCACAGACCCCTGGGCAATGGAAGCTTATATTATGAATTTAAGTTATGATCTTACAGACTACTTACTCTCCTAGTCATCAGACAAATTAATCTGGCCACACACACAACCCAACCACAGCTACGAGCACTAACTGAAAGAAAAAAGAGAGGAGAGCCAACCAGGATAGTTCAGTTGTAAACTGACATAAATAGTTTTTGGAAACTTGGGTTAGAGAATTGACACGTTCCCACCATGTTTTTAGAACACTTCTACCTTAGATAGCAAATGCATCATGTTCATTATCTATTTTAATTTCTACCTAGGAAACATTGGCAGTGAATTCAGAACTCACTTGATCCCAGGAAGGTCATAGGAGAACTACTAGGAACTTATGAGCTTATTAAACATTCTTGTACCAATAAATTCATTTAACACCCATTGTAAGCGGAAACCCTCACGGTGCCTCATTGGGCTTCTTCTGCTTCGTTGCACTTTTGTTTATAATATGAGGCTATATTTTCATGTTGCAGCTGTGTGTAGAAACTCCATACAAACTAAAAGAAAACCTAGCAACATAAAACATTGGGGTTTTTTTTTTTGTTTGGTTTTTTTTTGTTTTTTTTTTGGTTTTTTTTTTTGTTTTTTTTAATAAAAAAGCCACCAGATTTCATGGGGGAATAATTTAGAAGAAAAACACTACCATTTCATAGATGTCCTAGAAAAGATGAACAACAAGACTTAAAGTAACACATTTCTGCTACAGGGCATGCTATATATTTTGTAGTATTTGTGACTGAATTTTCACAGAGCAAAAACTAAATCATACCTGTGAGAAGATGATCCTCCCACTGGCAGCTTAGATTAGTTTTCCAATTTTCCCTTTCTCAGCCACTTGATATCTACTGATATTTTACCAGAACCCTTCTAGGTATGGCAAATGTTTGTTTCTATAAAGAAATACATACAAGCAGCACTCCCCAAAAACAAATCAAATCTTGTATTTCTCAACACAGGCTTAATTTTTCCAACAGCCACTGAGCACTTCTGCACCATTACATGGCTGCTTGATACATCATAGCTGAGATAAAAGCCTCAGGAGCTGTGGACCACTTCCAAAGGCCTGATGTCCTTGCAGAGATATTCTGCAAGTCTGTTTCGGAAGCAGAGTTATAGAGCCCTAAAGAAGTGCATAGGACAAGCTCTTCTACAGGACTGTAGCTTGCTGTCAACCTGGCACAATTCCGGCATACTGGAGTTAGTGTATTCCAGTGAAGTGCACATATCTCAGAGCTGACACATCAATGCCAAGATCCACTCCCAACTGGCAGCGTGGACAGGTTGTACAAGGTTTGGCTTCCTCCCCACCCTCTAAGACTATCCCAGACGGCTTCACACCCTAAAGCATACTTGCATGTCCTTGTGCCAACTCCCAGGTTTTCATGCTGCAAGGACATGTCATTTCACAGGTTTTAAATTCATCACTTCTACCCTGGATTATGTTTGAGTGGGGCTGAGGCTCTGCATGGGGCTTGCAAGAGATTTATGGCAACTACTACGAGTACACTGTGGTACTTGGCCTCAGCTTCCTAACACAGTTCCTGGCTCCGTTTCACCTGGAACAGACAGAGGCTCAGATTTCTTCAGCCTTGTAACAGAAAGGCAAGAAAGTCAGCAAGATTTCCTCCTCTTTCAGAGATGTTCCCCTCCCCACACCAATTTTCACCTACACCCTCTTCATGAAGGACAACAGACATTACGTTTTGCTGTCCCTCGTATTCCCTCCTTCATCTGTGTTGTGAACTTCTTTGTCAGGTCTCAGGTGAACTGTTGTGGTTTTGCACTGACCGGTGCAATTGTCTTTACTGCAGTCATCAGCTCAGCTATTCATCCCCTAAAGGAACAAAGATATGCTTTTGTTTTGTCCTTCTCAACATCGATTGGGGTTTTAGCTGTTGAAGCACTCCTTAAGCCACATGTAACAAAGTGAATTAATTCACCAAAGCCCTTAAGACACAATCTCAGCATACAAAAGAAATGTGTCCATAAGAAAACAGATTCACCCCCTGCAAAACAGGGAACAACACTGCCAAAACAAAAGGATCTGTTGTATCAAAGAAAAAAACATAGAGAACTCCAGTTACGTCCTTTTACTGAGATTAAGCACAGCCACTGGCAAACCAATGCTTAAAATGCCAGCATGAAAATGCATAAAAGGGTAGACTACTCCTTTTACTAGGAGGCTGTTTAAGAGACGTTTTCCTTTTTCTCCCACGAGTACCTGATGTCCCAAAACAAAGGGGGATAAAACCCAAACATTCATGGAAAGCAAAACATAATAAAGCTTGCAAATTAAAGAAAAATATATTTGGGCAACACGTATTTGGATGCAAACCTCTTCAGTGTTAGCCTAGAATAGAAGTCTTAGAAGTTCTCCTCCACCCAGCACCAGATAACAACGTAAGATTTCCTGGACTCCAGACAGGTATCTCTGAGTGGTCACTGGGGAAGTGGGGAAGAGGTACTCACTCCACCACTTCTAGCACAGCTGACTGAACCTGGCACAGCAGCATTACTGGGACACTGACTAATTGAAACAAATTAATATTGATTTTAATCCATTTTTTACAGCTCCACTCAAGGTCTTGTTTCCCTAGGTTCTGCAAGTACACAGCTCTGCTTTCTAAATTAAACAGCTTTATAACATTATCCCATAATAATACAGGTTCTTAACACTGGTCCCTGTAAAAGGCAGAAGGAATAATCACAGAATCATTTAGGTTGGAAAAGATGTCTCAGATAATCGAGTCCAACCTTTGATTACTACCTTGATGGTGCTAAGTGTCACATCCAATCATTTCTTGAATACCTCTGGGAATGGTGATTCCACTACCTGCCTGGCCAGTCCATTCCAATGTTTAACAGCTCTTTTGGTAAAGAAATTCCTCCTGCTTACAAACTGCACCTCCCCTGGCACAGCTTGAGGCTATGTCCTCTCATCCTGCCAGGAGAGGATTAGGGATGGCCCGAAAACATAAACCAGCCCGTTTCACTGGCAAGTGAGAGGGCAGCTGGTAAAGGATGCAAATGACGATCATGTCTAATACCCCAGAAACTTGAACCCCAGAGTTCCCCAGCAGCAGCACAGACACATCACTGCTGAGAAAGCAGAGCAGATAAGCCTACATGCTTGTTCTTACATGGTGCAAATGTATGTGTAGTTACCTTTCTACTGGTGCTTTGACAGAAGAGACCTACCCGCTTCTGACACACACCACAGAGCACACAGACATTGCCAAATGCTTACACAACATTATCAGCCTGGTTACGAACAGAAAGGTTGTTTCTGTTTAACAAAGATAAAACCAAAGCTGGTTTTTAAGCATAAGTGAAGGGGAAAGAAGAAACAAATACACCTTTTCTCTTCATGAAACCAGGAAAATAAAAGACATTTGCAACAGCATGGTTTATAGATCACTCTTCCTTGCTTTTCTTAGGGGAAGATCAGAAACAGCCACAAATAGATTTACAGACAGACTAACCCATTTAAATGTTAAATTGCAATCCAATCTGGCATGAACTAGAACATTAGTGCCTGGAGTTCCTATCTGTTGACACCCCACACAGCAAAATCTTTCAATTACAACGAAATTGCTTTTCTGCTGGTGATGCAGAAGGGAGTTTGGGTGAGTTTTTTTTCATATAACTCAATGCTAAGGTTTTCCATTGGCCTGGACATCCCTGAGGAATGAACTTTCCAGTGATCCGCCTCTTCCCTTTCCATGAAGAGTTTTGTTACAGTTGCTACAAAGGCTTGGACTAATAAGTTTCATCAATTGCCTTGCATTGCTCGGGAGTCAGATTCCAGTTCAGAAAGTCTCAAGGTCTTACGGTAAGTGTACCTGATCAAGAGACCATTCCAGGGAATGTCAGACTACTCAACAGGTCTGTCTCTTTATGTATTGTTCATAACATCTCATGGTACTTGTCTTCCAGCTTCTTCATACCCTCGGTCACTTCTGTGGGTCAAACCTTTCACGCAGGCCCAGTCTCCCGTAAGGCGCCGCAGTGCACCGGAGCACAAGGCGCTGCACAGGTAACATCATCAAAGCCCATCACTCCAAGGGAGAACACAGGTTAGTAAAGAGCACAGGGACATATGTTACCACTCCATAGAAAAACTGTGGAATTTTGTGTTGTTAACCACTGCATTGCATCTATCCAAAGCTGGTAGTTCAATTAAATATATAATTTCAGGGTTTCCAGAGAGAAACCTAAATGTTTCAGCATAAGTGTCAATGAAGCAAAATTTCGTTACAGATCATCCCTGTACTAATTTTAGAAATTCCCAGCTAGCTAGTGAAGGTCAGGGAAGACGGATTGGATGTGTTATCCAGGAGGCTGTAGCTTTCATCACTAGCTTTCTTAGTAATCTGTGGTGAAGCCTCAAATTTAACATTTAATAAGTCTCTAATATTTAGATGACAAGTCATGAATCCTGGCAATGACATATGCAGACAAAAATTAGAAAATATAATAAATAATTATTAGAGCATGTAAGCAAAAACGCTGTCACTATGAAGCCAAGAACCTCAGCACATTGCTTAATAGTTTGCTTTAGCAGTATTATCAAATGATCTTTTCTGCTTCCAGGGGATGTACTGACTCAGCAATAAGTGGGTGCACATTCAGATGTGATGAAAAACCTACTAGTAAGCCCTAAAAATAATCTCCAATTCTTCCCAACACCATCTGTATTGAGATGGGATTTGTAGTTTTTAAACATACTCCAGCCCACATTTCTTCATCAGTTCTCTAAGTGTTTCATATTAAACTTTCCTCCTGTGGCTCTCAAAGTTTAAGCACTCTCCCCCTGTCCTTCTGCTTGCCATTTTGCCTGGTGTCACCAGTCTATTAGAGGAAATCTCTCACTCATGGAAATTCTTTCACTATCAAGTCCCATACTGGTCCTTCCCTTCCACCAAAAACCACATTAAATATGGCTATATTGCATTGATACTTCACAGCTACCTTGGAAAATCATCCTTAGAGAGAGGTTATGCTAAAAAGTAAGTAAAAATTAATTAAAACTAAAATATAAGTAATGTCATTTCAACATTTTTATATGAATAGACAGAAAAATGAAACACTTCCATTTCTTTTCCTTCAGTTCAAGAGGTTCGTCTCTTCTTCTGCCAGCTGCCTTACTTTGAAGTTATACTTGCACACAGAGATTATTTCCACCCTCTTTCCACTTCCCCCTTGGTATTCACTGTTCCCAAAAATATTAATAAAACTTTGTATAGCTAAATGCAAACACCTCCCATCCTGGCAGGAAACAGAATCTGTAACTGTCCGGAAGGTTAATAAACTAGAAATAAAACATTCACACTTCACATTCACAAAAAGGTCATTTTTCCTCTTAAGAGGAGCTCCTGGAACTGGGGGTAGGAGTTAGGGGGGCATGTAGGGAGAAACCAGTCACGCAGATAGGCAGGGCCAACTGGCCTCCTTTGATGAGGTGAGTGAGGAAATACTAATTTAAACACCCAAGGTGAATGACAAAACATCTACAAGTAAGTTCAAGACGCTGGAGGTGCCAAGTCTGACCTCACTGTCTGGAAGTCTTCCAGCTTCTGAATCAGTCCATAGGGGCCTGTTCAAAACCCTCCTAAAGCGCAGTCAACCATCAAAACACACAGATACCAGTTATATCAAGAATACCATAGCTGCAAGGCTTATTCTTTAGAAAGGTGTGTAATACTCAGTGTGTGTATATATTGAAAGCTGCTGGAAAAACAATGTTCCTTTTTGATTATTTAACTTGATTCTCCATTATCTCTGAAATTAATTTATTAAAATAAAAGTCAATGGAATATTTATAAACACCAGAGAACATTTCTAAAAACAAAAAGTCTTTCTGTTTCACTCCTTGTGAGTATACTTAACTAGTGCCAGACAAAACATACCATTATGTTAGCCAAAATGCAACTAATTGGAGAATTAAAATCCTTCCTATTACTGGAACAGAATTCATTCTAACATTCATCATTTGTAAATTAATTAACGTGGATAAGCCATCACTTACAATACCAAACAACTTGACAAAATAACTTCTCTAATTCTGGGCCTGTCACTGAGCCATCTCCCAACCATTGTAATTAGGTCCCAGTCAAACATACTAGCTTCCATTCAACACCATAGTTTGGAAGTGTCTGACTGTGTATTTTGTGACTGAAGGCATGTTCCCATTTCTAAGGATACAAAGAAGGGCTGATAGAAAGAGGAAAAAGAGTGAAAAGAACATTATCAAAGCAGTTCAGTCAATACAGTAAACTTAAAACCTAACCTATTAAATCTCAGTCTGATCAGCACATGGGAAGATTGCTGGCTTTTTTTCCTGTGGAAACTTGCACATGGGCAACTGCTGTAGAAGAGATATCTTCTATGTCTTTTCTGGTAATGTTGTTTTACATCTAAGAAATTAGATTTTCCCATATTTCCCATGTGATAGGATCAGTTCGAGCTACCAAGATGGTCAGAAATCTGTCCTGCATAAGCCAATTGAAAGGAAAAACCAACAGTAACTTTTGCAGGGACTTGGCTGAAGAATGGAAGAGTTACAAGGGCAGAAATAATAACTTACTGTTATTTATTGTAATAAGATTATCCTAGATGTAGATGACTTTTTTTAATGGAAGTTGCATAATACTGCATTTACATGAAAATTTTACATAGTTCTGAATATTTCCTATCTTTGTTGCAATTTATCATAGGATTAGCTAATAAACAGGTCTGCTTCACCCACTAAAGCTTTAGACTGAAAATTCCACAGAACAGCTTATATAGCAGGGATGAGGTCATGAAACAGTTACTGTTGCTTTTATAAGCAGTTTCAGAACTTATTTGAATATTTTAAGTCACAGTCAGAAACTTGGTGTAAGATTTTGGAGTCACGCACAGATACCTATTCATATGCCATGTCACTGAAAACCCTTTGTGGATATAGAGCAGTAATAAAAATGTTGAATAGCAAATCAGCTAAGCCTGGGTAGGAAAATAATTGAGTCTGGTGAGCTTAGGAAAAGTGGGCTACATTAGAACACAGTAATTACAGCTTTTCATTTTATCAGCATTAGTGAAACTCTTGCAAAATACACCAAGAATAAGATTTTGGGAACATGGAAGCAACAGAGAGGTCCTGGAGGATTTGTTGGTATGAATGATAACATACCTCACCTTATCTTTGACAGCTAGTGAAAGGAAAAGCACAGGCTAAATCACAGAATCGGTTAGGTTGGTGTGGATCAGAGTGGGCCACCTGGTCCAGCCTCCCCACTCAAGGAATCCCTGCACAAGTAATCTTAGCATTATTTGGGCTAGCACCAGTAGATGGCATTCCAGCTCAGGATCCTTGCCCATAGTGTACAGTAACAAATGTGAACTCTCACCCTCACTCAGCAAAGGTCATCCAGAAAGATGAAATTAATGTGCTGAAGATTGAAAGATACTTGGACAGAAAATCTGTTACTCTTAGAGGTAACTTAAATCCCCATATACTTGTAAGACCATTTAATGTCTGCTGCTGTACAGCTGTATTTTAATGAATGTTTTTCAAGAAACAATATTGTTGATGTGTTTTGAAAGCCAGCTTTTTCTATTTTATCTGTTTTCTGTTCAAGGTCTTATGCTTCTCTAAGCATACAAAAAATCCCACCATAATGACTGAGTTGTTTAGAACTATTTTTTTTCCTTTAACAGGAATGCTTATACAGGTATGACAGAGTATTTTCAAGCCCTGAGAGGAGCATGGAGATTTCACACATGTCCAGTGCTATATATAGCACATATCCAGTGCTATTTCATTTTATACATGGATAAGAAGCATTAAATCTAAACAATCATTACCACTGAAACAAGCCAGAAAACACTGGGAAAGCAACATGCACACAGTGATTTTGCTACTGCAGTTGAGACAGGCGTCACCTCATCATAAACCACATTGCAAGCGAATCAAAAGTTTCTCAAAAAAATTTTAGCAATACAGCTGATAATTAAAAAAGGAAAAAGGAGCCTAAAATAAATTTAAAGCTTGAAGCCTGATTTGGCTAAATTATTATCTCAAAATCTATTACCACAACACTATTTATGGCCTAGGCAAGAGCTACAGACACATTTTGAGAAAAGAAAAGTTAACTCTTCAAACCTTTACTCAGTTTTTAATCAGTACAGGGTCATCATTTGAGATTGATCCCTAACTGCAGTGGAGGTACTCTAGACTACCATTTCAAGAAGCCGTGGAATTTAGTCCACTGTCCAAAAAACATCAGAAGGCAACCTTAGTTACTGTGGGTCTGTGGAGAGTTGTGTAATAATCCTATGAGAGCACTGAATTTAGACAGGAAGCTCTACAGAGAATGACAATCAGCTTTGGTTTTGTGCATTTGAAGATCTTTACTACACTGCCATATGTTTCAAGCCAGAAAACTGAGGTGTCACACTTTCCCCTTAAGAAGCTGGGGACATCCTCTGGGGATCAGATTATCTTCATCTTGACATAAAAGCTGTAGTGTTGTGGAAAATGGAGTTTAACAGTTCCGTTTGGTTTTTCTTCTACAAGATGCCACCATTAAGACCCTCAAAGACTGATAAAGATTTCTCTGCTCTTGTCAAGTCAAGCATAAAGACCATGCAGTCACACCAGAAATTCCTCAAGGAAAATTATTTGCCAGCACTAAGTGGCAGCTGCTTCAATTTTTTTCCTGGCCTGCATCCACACACCATCCTTCGGCTGACTCAGGAAATATCTACAGTGGCACAGACAAAACTCTCCCTGCAGCCTACCACATCGTACCATACTCGGAAGACTTTCTTAACAACTGCTCTGCACAACCAAGCTGGAGGCAACTTGCACAAAACACATGAGGTGGATTTCTAACCACAGCTGAGATAGTGGACTCTTTATTTCATATGAAAGGTTATCAGTGTGGTACATTTCCTTTATGAAAAAAGTTACACCATATTTCACTAGGCTATTTCTGTTTCTGCTGTCATCAGCAGCATCCACCACTTGCTATTCCACTTTTTTAGTTGATATTTAATATTGCTTCCCTTCCACACCATATGATTACTTTTTACTTGTAGACTTCTTGAGATAGGTAAGGGCTATTTAAATCTTGCTTAAATCTTGCTTGAAGAGGATTTCAACGAGGATAAAACCCCCCAAAAACTTTGAAACAGAAAAGGGCTGGGGGAAAGAACAAGTAGGGATGGGAATTGTGCAGGAGAGGCAAGAACTTCCCTAACCACCAAAGTTCAGATTTGCAGTTGGACCACCAGAGGCTTACCATGACATTTCAGTCTGCTCTTTTGGAGGTTTTCTCAAAGTGCAACAAGGCTGAAAACGTTCACTGCTGCTAACTGCAGGGTGTACACTGACATGAGCAAAGAAAATGTCTGAGGAGTTTCATGTCCACAGGGTCTTCTGTGCCTCTTTCAGTGTCACAGTGGGGACAATTATTCCATTCACCCCACACGGTGAGTTGAATTTGGACTATTTTCTGGACTCCCATGCATATCAGCAAGCTTAAGAACCGAAGAGCAACTGTAACTCAGGGTACATAAAACACACTTAAACAATGGCCCTTTTTGCCGCAGCACTATCTAGCTAGGTCTAGCGCCGGGCATCGTCCGCCCGGGAGGGGGAAGGAGGCTGGCTCGCAGGGGCGCGCGGGGCTGGAGCACTCGAGGAACAGACGAGACGCCGGGGCTCCTGACGATAGACACGGACTTTACTGCATCTTGAGAGGTCACGCGGAAAGAGCCCCCATGAAGCCGTGACTGGCCCTTGTTATACCCTTACAGCATGGGGAGGGGACAACAGACAGCCAATAATGCAGGGACACAGCATTTGAACTTGGCGGGCAAAGGGTACAGAGCCAATCGGGGACCGCGAGGGAACGGCCAAATACCGTGGGCCAACAAGGGATCGAGGGACACAGAACCTCCGTGGGAGAAACCAAACACAGGGGGGAAACGGGGGAAACAGCAGTGATTAATATCCACAATGCACTGCAACACCTTTTTGCCATTAAGGAGCCCTAGATGTCAGAGAGTAGCAAAAGCTTGGATGTTTCAAAAAGTCAGAAAATTTCTAACATTCAAGAAATTTTAAGCCAGCCTCTGTTCTCTTACTCCATTTTCAAACTCTGTTGCTAATAAAGCACCATCCATCTTCCATTCTACAAAAATAAAGTTATTTTTTTAAAAAAGGATCTAGGATAATCAGTTGCTAATGTTAAAATAGACAGTCTTCTGATTTGGAACACTAAGGCTGTTTAAACTGGCAAGCCTTCCAGCCTCCCTAGATAAATGAAATTACTTGACACATATTTCCCATATATTCATGCATATTTCACTGGGTTCACAGACACTTTTGTTCTCTAGTTACCTCAGTCTCACTCCTTGTTCTTGCAGTACTTCAATTGTGAACCTGTAGCTTTTGTTGTACTCTTTGACGGCAGAGGGGAGAAACCCATTTTATTCAAATTCTGCAGAGCCTTATGATTTTTTTTCCCCCTCCCTCAATGTCTACAATTTGTATTAGAGTAATAGTCACAGGATTTCCGGAATATTCAGGTAACATTAAAGTAGATAATGAGAAAACAGATTTGTTTTCAAAATTGATGGTAGAATTAGCACTGGTTTATCTTGCAACTCAAGGAAAAAGGTTTATCAAAAGATTAGGACTCCTGTCTCTACATCTGCTGCGAAAAGCATAATGAAAACTGATTACTACATCAAGGATAAAAGGAATTACAAGTGTTATGGCCTAAATAGTAGGAACAATATGGATGCCACTTGCCACCCAAACTCAGGCATACCTGTGTCTTCAGCTACATGTGTGTTCTGACAGTCAGAAGAAAACCAATCCTTTTCCACATTGAAGTATAACATACTCTTCAACCAGAGATGCATGCACAGTTAGAGAAAACAGGACTTTGCCACATCAGTCTCAAACCTGAAACTCATTCCAAAACATTATTAATATTCATCTGCATCAAGAGTGCCAGATCTTACAGGACTGGGTGAATTCTAAATAACTGTTTTCACAGTGTTTAATCCTGCAGGAGCTTTATTAGTCTCCTATGGAACCCAGCAGAAAGTAACAGCACACATTTAGGGAAAAATTTCCATGTTTCTTATCTAATTTTTGCTTTATTGCATAAATCCAGTGTTCATAGTAGTCAAATGCCTGCATAAGAGGATCCAGAAGATTCTTGCTGAGGACAAGCAAACACAGCTCTGTCAATGTTACTTCTTTTTAGGAGCCTAGGCCTAAGACACAGATAAACCAAGCATCATCTGAAAAATAGAATAATGAAGATCATAATATTATGGGAGATCCAGGATCAGGGTAGTCTGGAGCTGCACCTTCACAAAAGACTTTCTGTGGTGCTACATGGTATAACACCAACATCTGCATTGGTGCAGAGTTTAGGGTGCACTTGGTCAGCTGTAATTACAGATCAGCTGGCTTAGGAGCAATGATATTTCACATACAGCAATGAGACACACCGTAGCAGCCACAAAGCTAAGGGCTCAGTATGCATTTTGTCAGTTGCGCTCCTTAGTGACACATGAAAGGTTTAAATTCAACATAAGATCTCATCAGCATAAAGAGGCAGTATGCACTTAAAATCTGTATTTGAAATGCACCAGAAAGTGACGATATATCAATTGGCAAACAGCAGTAGTAGCATCCACAGCCCAAGAAGAAACAAAGGAACAACTATTTGAAAATATAAAGCTTACCTCTACTGATTTTGTACCTTCAAGCTTCCTTGCTTCAAATACATGACTTGATGTACCAATACCTTTTCACCTCAAGTAAGCTCTGCTCCTGTTGACAAACCCTTGATCTCACAAGTCCAGTAGGATTTATGGCACTTCACTACATCTCTAAATAGATCTCTTAGCAGGTTTCCAAAAGAAGCCCAAAGAAACCCACTGTATATCAACATCACTATTATTTTGTTTTTGTGGTTATTATTATTATTGTTATTATTATCTCTCTTTGACAGGCTACCTCTTCTTCCCAGTTCTTCCTCACAAGCTGATTGCTTTTGCTATTTGTTAAAGGCCCCTCCATGCATCTTAAATGATAAAAGATGAAAAAGGTGCCATCTCTTTCCCATAGTAGCTAAAAGGATGCCTTCAGGGAGCTAAAACACAGATTTTGAAAGAGAATAAATGCTCCTGAGCTGCCAGAGACTGCTGAGTACAGCAGCTGAGAGCATACTCTTAACACCTTAAGGAGGTACTCTGCTCTTCAGATTCTTTGTCCAAGACATAAAAAGACACTAGAGTTAGTTCCCTTATATTCCTGAAGTGGTTAGCTACTCAAGAAAGTCAAAACCAGCTTACCTTTTTAATCTCTGAGCAATGTAAGAGAAATTGGGTTCAGTACATCTCCTGCTAGTGTCAGAAGATGCAAGATTTTGCCCTTTACATCACTTTCTTTTTGCTCTCTGTCTTTAGCATCCCACCTATTACCTAGAATAGGGTAGATTTTTCCAGAAAGCTTTAAAAAATATTCTTTACAAAATAGATTACAAACCCATTTAGCTAATTCTTATCAACAGGCTATTTATCTGATTTTGTTCCTCTCTTCTAGTAGGAAGATCATTGGATTTGCTAATACTATGACATTACTAAGTTATCACACCATCACAAAGAGTATCAGTGCCTGTTTTATAAGCTTTTTTAACAACCTAGAGGAAAAAAGTCTAATAAAAATGTATCAATTGAAAATTATAATGGTGAAAGTATAATGGTTATATTCATACATGGAATTTATTATCACTTATAAAACACTACGAAAGACATCCCATTTGTATAGCTACCCCCTTACTTTTTATATTTCATTTACAGAAGATTTTTTTTTATGACTTAAAGGAAAACTGTCTATGACAGATTCTTTCGTCTTAATATGCACAGTCAACAGTCTCTGAATAAATCAGGCACAAATCACTACTAACAGAGAAGAACAAAGAAAACACATTCAAGGTAGCTCATAAAAGTTGCCTATTAAATAGTTAATAAAGATTCAGTGGGAGAAATCACCATGAAGAATACTTGTATAATGGGAAGAAGACAATTAAATCACAGGTTTATATCCTTATGTTTATAAATGAGGCAATCTTTCTTAAAAACATTATGTGAAGTGATCTATCTATATTGTTATAGACTAAGAATCTCAGTTATCCACCTGTATTTTTATCCAGCTGTGCCACGACATATATGCTCATGTGACAGTGTGTGGAATTCAGGCATTAACAGAGGCTTCTGTCTAGTGCATGCTGAAACTATTGAAACCCAAAGGCCTCACCGAAAGTTGCATCCACTCCCACCTTCCAGTGACTGCAAAGGAATCCAACACACCCTTGAGAAGTTAGTACCTGATGGCTTTTAGCGGCAGATATTCAGTGGTCTGAAGAAAGATTTTAAAATATTTTCCTTCCCTTTTCATTATTTGGCAATGAGATTATTACTCTGTCCTAACCTGAAAAAAAGGCAGCATAACAAGAGCCATATTCCCAAGAAACAACACAACTGCAGAAATGTATTCATGGTTAGTTGTACTTAGACTGAATGAAGCCAGAGTCAGTGGTGACCCAGAATTAAGCTCAGACACTCAACCTTTTACACTATACAGGAATGACTTTCCAGATCAACATGTTGAATTGGATTGTTTGCAACCTTCCAACTGGGCCACAGGAGCATTCAGGAAGGACAATTCTCTTAAGGAGCCAGATTAATATTCAGGAGATGGAAAAGCCATCTCTGGTGATGCCGTGAGCTGACACAGACTCCTGGTTAAGCCTGTTAACCTCTGTATCATTATCTATAAAATAAGGAAGTCAGAAGGAAGCTGCAACAAATACCTCAATATTTGTAATATCTTCAAATGATGACATTATTTTCTCTTCACTGAACCGTAAGGTTCCTTACAATCCAAGCCATTCTATGATTCTATGATATCATGGTAACTGGAAGCTGTAGTCTCACTATGTCTTTCTGCTGGGAGATGAATCTGTAAGAAAGCTCAGGAGTCACTCTTTTGTGTTTCTAGTGTCGTTTGGTGCCTGGGACAAAAATTCTCAAACCACTGTAACTAAATGTCATTTACAAGTGAAAACAAAACAGTAAATAAAAAAATACTGAGCCCTGATTTTGTGTGTTTATTCCTCTGGTCCTTTTGCTAATCATACTAACCTGTAATTTCATTTAACTCAAAAGGGTTTCTCAGATGAAAATGGCGATAGTGCAAACAATCTAGCAATGGGTCTCCTGCAAAAGGTCTCTTGTTTCTGTGAGGACTCAGCTAGGTAGAAAGCAGTAGGAATCACTCAGAAAACAACTGTAGTTTTTCCTAATATCTCTACCTTTCATGATTTTATTTAGCCTCACCTAAACGTGGAGCTTTTTCTGTTA
Source organism: Machaerirhynchus nigripectus (assembly GCA_013397975.1). NCBI lineage: Eukaryota > Metazoa > Chordata > Aves > Passeriformes > Dicruridae > Machaerirhynchus > Machaerirhynchus nigripectus. The sequence goes on along the minus strand of VZRQ01002938.1, from coordinate 1,533,159 downwards.
AAGCGCGGGATTACTGCATTACAGAAATGACTGAGCTACTGCCATTTTGCACAACCTGCTGGGAAAAATGAAATGTAAATTAAGCCTGTATATAATCAGCTTTTGTCCTAATCAAATTTAGGGTGGGGTTTTTTCCTTCTGCAACAGCTTTTACTGCATAAAATAACAGAGCTATAACATGTAAAAAGCTTGTGATAGGATTTAGGACATATATTTACTATGAAAAAAAAAGAAAAAAGAAGACATGCATCACAGAGGGCAACACTGTAAGCCCTACCATTCCCTTGTTTAAGCATTTACACCTACCTACAAGTAGGCAAAAGAATGTATTTAATAATTATGCCATACACATTTTAAAGATTAAGACTATTTCAAATCATAGTGGTAAAACTAAAGCAAAACAAACAGAACAAACAAACAAAACAAACAAACAAAAAACAACCAGACCAAAAAAAACCCCAACAAACCAAAACCACAAAATCCATCCCTTGAGCAGTTATTCTAATATGGATGTGCTTTAAAACATTCTGCAACTTGAAGCTTGTCATAAAAACCCATTTAATTTAAAGAAATAAAATTAGCACAAGTACACGAATTTTGGAGTTAATATGTACTCCTTACTAAAAAAAAATTATGTCATTAGAGCATTCACAGATGCCCAGGGACAATGTAGTCCCCTTGGTTATTCAGCTAGTCTTAATTAAAGGATTGATGTGGCTCCCTAAATCAGAAACTTTGAATACAAATTTGTCCTCCAACAAAGAACATTCTTTAGTATTTTCTCCCAAAATATTTCTCACCAACTGTAATTACACAACCAATAAACCAATCCTATAGTGCAGAGCTTTAGTCCTTTCACCATTTCAGTAAAGCAATAAAGCACCACAACAAATAAATATCCAGATCAGGCCCAGAGACTGCAATGCTAATCTACTAAGATATTTAGCATCTTCAAGCCATCTACAGATTTAGCATCTACAAGGGTGTTATTCTCAAGATAACAAGCTTTGGCCTGTTAGGAAATAAGAACTCAAACTCATAAGCTTCTTCCAGCTCTGCCTTGAGAAAACAGTTTTATATCTTGTCAGATCACTGAAACAAGTTTGTTGCCAGTTTTGCCCAACATAATTTTGCAGAATTCTGCTGGAAAATTTACCTGCACACTGCTGCCCAGCAAAGTCAACAATGTCTCCAAGGGCTTTCCAGCTACAGCAGCCCCTGTAGCCCCTGGTGCTTGCACACCTGGAAAAGCAAAAAGAAAAATGCATCACTTCATAGACTCTGTGGCCCCAATTACTTGAAATGCTTGAAAGAAGAAAAGTAACCAAGGAGCAACAGCTCAGTTGCCCTGACACATCCCTCTCTGAGACCTCATGAGTTTTCAGTTGCTTCTTTTACCATGAAATAATGTGAAGGCAACATAGCATCATTTACCTCTGTATTTTTTGATCATCTGTCTCTATTTCCAGTTCATAGCCTGCTTAGAGCAGTAGCTCTAGGCAGGCAAGATGTCTATAATCCTAGATGCTTTTATTTGACTTTTATATGTTTTGTCCTATTTATTGCAAAAGCATCCTAATTCCTGTCATTTATGACTGGTGAAAACCTTAGATAATGGCAATTCAGACCTCCATTGGATGACTCTGCTTTTTTTATTTAATTTAAAGGTAGGTCATGCTATGTTCCAAAAGCCATGTACTGAATACACAAGGAAATAGATGGGTTTGATTTTAATCAGCACTGCACTTCAAGCACGCTCTCATCTAATCCTGTTTGAGGATGCAGTCACACTGAATAATGGAGCTGCACTGAAGGAAGAACAATGCTGCATAAAAGTCTGCTGTACTGCTTCAGGCCACAGTTGAGAGCTATTTTACAGCAGTACAAAAACTACAGAGAAGTTAAGCCATTGGTACTTTAGAAAACAAGAAATTCTCTCCAAATTACTTCCTTTCTTCCTTCTTGGGTTGCAGGATAATGTCGAAAACTGTCCTCATTTCCAGCAAACAGCGAAATGAGCACTCTCTTCTGTAGTAAAAAAAATCACTGCAAAGAGTGGAGTTGGGTTCTGGCTGGTGCTTGGGTGAATAATGGTGGCATCAACATAAAGGGCGGCACCATACACAGCCCTTGTGGACCTGCTAACCTACCCCTCACTATAAAGTCATGGGGCAGCTTTAAATAAATCCTTCTCTCACATCCTGCTGGTACATTTAAGAGAGTCACCAGGAATGTACAGCCCGCATTTCCTCACACATCTGACATTCACCATGTCGCCATGCATGTGGCACCTGAGGCCTGGGCAGACTGTCTGGTGACCTCACTCCAGGGGGAAAACAGCTGTGCTGGCCCCTTCCCAGCAAGGAACCCTGTGCCTAGAGATGTGCTCCTAGAGTGAACAGGGGACCATGTTTAGCCCCTGTCATGGCACCCCGACAGCTTTCCAGCAGGAAGAGTGTTTTTCTGCTTGAGGTGTCCACAGTGGAGCCCAGGACTCGCCTCACAGCGGGAGTGAACCCACCACAGGGTGTGCTGCAGGAACACGATTTCCTGCACTTCACAGGAGACTGAAAAAGCCAAATACCTCCATTTCTGACAAGATGCCCTGACAAATGCTCCTTCCACCTGAAATTGATGCTAGAGCAGCCAGGCTGTGCTGCCCTCACGGGAGGGAGGAGGGCGGGCGGCAAGGACACGGCCAGGCTGGGCACAGGGCAGGCTCTTGATCCAATACAATAAACACAAATGAGGTCTTACACCAAGCAAGTACCTTAGTGCCAAGCAAGTATCTTAGTTCCCAGAGCTCTGTGGGTTCACAGCTCACTCCCTCCAACACATATTTCATGCTGTAAGTCAAGCCTGAGCCTCTACATCTGTAGCCACAGCTCGGGAAATCAGCTAATTCAATCACATGGTGAGAACTGCTGCTTCATCATGCAGCAGCTCCTGTCTGCAGCCTAACCTTTGCATGCAACAGCTGCTTGGGAAGTGAAATCAAATCCTGCCTTACCAAAGTCATCGCTGGATATCCTGTAGTAGAAGGTAATTTTACATTGCCTGGTTCCAGGTAGGTTTTTTACTCTATCATTTTCTCTGTTTTGAATGAAAAGAATTTTTTAAAAAGGAAAAAAAAAAAAAGGCAAGCAACTTTTCCAAAAAAAGGCAAGCAACTATTTCCCAAAACACAGGGTCAATATATTCTCACTACTAGTAATAAATCTGAAAAACCATTCAGTTGTCACAAGTTACCACTATAACCTTGTTCCTATAGATTTTTCCTACCACCTTTTTTTCACTGCCAAGCCCACTATCCCTATTACTCATGGTATGGAACAAGTCTTGACTTCACACTACTCGATATGCTGACCTTCATTGCCTCTTTTTGCCCCCAGAAAAATCTTCAATTCTGTTTGACATGGGAAGAACTTAACAAGGTGTCTATAGTCTTTGCATGCATAAAATTTTCTGTCAAAATGAAGTTCTTGTGACCTAAGCCTTCCAAGCTAACAATAGAGACTGATGTTTGTGGAAAAAAGGCTTTCTTTTCCCAATTTGTGTACCTTGAGTAATGTGTTCAAAGATAAAATATAGTTTTATCAAAAGCTGAGTCCACCAAAAGCCATGACCTTATGCAATATGCATGTAAAATAAACACATTCCATGGATATGAAAGACTTAGAAATACTGAAGTGTGTATTAGCAACCTGAATAAAGATAGGTCAGCTGGATCTGAGCTACATTTGCATCTTGCAAAGTTTACAAGTGAATGTCACCTTAACTACTCTGCGTTGCCTTAAAGTAAAAATTCCCAGTTACTGAATGAAGAAACAGAGGGGAATCATTCAGATTTAAAGTGGTTCCCGCAGGGTAGGATTGTCATAAAAACTGGCTTACAAGATCTGTGAGTTGCCAATGGCAGAACTTAGTCTAAAAATAATAAATGGATAGACGTACAAAAAAACCCCAAACCCTTGAATTCTAATTAAAGGCTGATTTTGTATACAACCAAAAAGTTTGGCAGAAGGCCCAATTGACAAAGCAAGGCACAGCTAATGTATTAAAATGAAAAAAAAAATGCAAAAAGCAGAAACAAGGACAGGCAGCAAAGGAGGAGTATAAAGTATTGCTTAGGCAGTCAGGGATGGTGTCAATAAAGACAGAGCCCAGTTGAAGCTCAAGCTGCCCAGGGGCATAAAAGGTAAAAGGAAAATAATTCTGTAAGCAGCCTAGTAGCAAACTGAGGTTCAAAGGAAATGTGAAACTGGTGTTTAACGGGGAAATACCAAAAGAATTTTTTGCCTCAGTCTTCAAAACATTCCAGACCTCCATACACACCTGCAGTTTGAGGAATGAGGAAACACAAAAGTAAGAGAGTTAAGGACTATTTAGAGATATTGGGTATATTCATGGTTACAGAGATAGATGGGACACATGGAAGGATGATCAAAACCTGGGTGATATGATTGTGAAGCCACATCATCGTAAGAACATATGATGATCCAGGGAAGTCCATGGAAAGGGGCTAAATATTACACTCATCTTTAAGAAGGCTGCAGAGGATCTGAGGAACTAAATGCTGGCCAGCTTAAACCCAGTCCCTAGAAAGACCATGCAGCACAGCTCTTGAGGATCCATTTCCAAACAGCTGAAGGACAAGTAGGCAGTGAGGAAAAGCATGGATTTACAAAGGGCAGATCAGCCCTGAAAATGTGAGCTCTGTTTCTCTAACTTCTCTAACGAGATTACTTGCTATGTGGACAAGGGGGCAGTAGTGAATAGGATACGCACTGCACAGTGACTCCATGCATCAAAGCTGCCAGTTTATCATTGTAAGAACTTCTCCCATAATGCCTACAAGTCACAAGTACCATGCCTCAGCTGCAAAAGAACCTGTAGCTGCTCCAGCCTTTGATAACCATTTCCTTCTCTTTCCTGGCACTTTGACCTCCTGCATCAGGTCTGCTTGTTTTCACATAAAAAGGATAAGATTGAAAGGGACAACAGTGGGTCATCTGGTCCAACTCCCACTGCTCAATCAGAGTAATACTAGAGCACATGGCACAGGGTCATGTCCACAAAGTTCTTGAATATCTCTGGTGAGAGAGACTCCAGACCCTTAGGGTTTAGGGTTACACTTAGGGTTAGGGTTGAGAAAACCACAAAGCCCAGAGCTCCGGGGACACTACAGCTGCAAAAGGCATGCCAAGGCCAGCGTGGCACTGCCCCAACATTGCTCCCTCCACAGTTTTCTCCTTGGCACCTGCCTTACCCCCATGTGGCTTTTACTGCTCTGCCTAGGGTTAGGGTTATGCTTAGGGTTAGGGTTGAGAAAACCACTAAAGCCCAGAGCTCCAGGGACACTGCCACTGCAAAAGGCATGCCAAGGCCAGTGCTGCACTGCCCCAACATTGCTCCCTCCACACTTTTCTCCTTGGCACCAGCCTTACATTTTACAGTGCTCAGTCACCCACACAGTAAAGAAGTTCCTCCTCATGTTCAGGTGGAACTTTCTGTGCATCAGTTTCTGCCCGTTGCCTCCTGTCCTATTGCTCAGCAGCACAAAGAGCCTGGATCCATCCTCTTGGCACCTTGCCAGGGGTATCAGCCACTCCTCCTAACTTTGTGCTATTAGTGGTCTTGCTGAGAAGATATCTGCCCCTTCATCCACGTCACGGATGAACAAGTTAAACAGTATGGGGTCCAGTATTGAATCTTGGGGGGGACACCAAGGCTAGTGACAGGTCTCCAACTAGACTCTAGTTTTACCTGTTTCATGCCAGGGGACAGCCCCCAGCTGAGTATTCTGCAGAGCTGCTTAACTCTATGAGCCTTAGGACAGTGATTAGGTGTAATGGTCCTCTTGTTCTCTGATCTATTAGTTTTTTATGTATTCCATGGGTTGGTTTTTTTTCCCACAAATGAACCTGGAGTTATCAGAAGCGTTCAATCTATCCTAAAAATCCTAACTTAAGAAGTTTTCTTCTGGTCATTTTACACCTTCTAGATAATTGTCTTGTTACATTAGTTCCAGTTGAGTAAACATTTTGGGAAGACTGTGACCAGCCCATACACACAACACCATTTCCTTCAGTCAATCACAGCCTGTTTTCCTCTTTTCACAGACATAAAAAAGCAAAATATGCATGCAAATCAGTGCCTGTGTATTCAGTTTCTTCTTATTTTGTATACTTGTTCGAAGACGAGGATCAAAACAGGAACATTGTGCTGAATTCCCTCTCTTGTGTTTATTTGTGCACATCCTAAAAGTTTGCCTTTTTAAAAGAATATGCTTTGTTACAGCTAGGGGAATTTCAGTTTTAAATCAGTTCTTTGTAGCTCCTTTTATATTATTTCTTAAAATGACAAAAATGCTTATGACACATTGTTTACTTTAGAGTGTTGTCAATTTTATCATAAAAGTTCAAACTGAAAAAGGAAAGAAAGAAAATACTACTGTGTTCTTCTAAGTGAAGGTGAATTTAACTGAAATTCTACACTGACTGAGCCCACGCTTTTATGGATGTGTCCTGGTTTCAGCGGGGATAAAGTTAGATTTCTTCTTAGTAGCTGGTACAGTGTTGTGTTTTGCATTCAGTATGAGAATAATGTTTGATAGCACACTGATGTTTTAGATGGTGCTAAGTAGTGCTTAGCCAAAGTCAAGGACATTTCCTTGTGCACAAGAATCCAGGAGGGAGCACAGCCAGGACCACTGACTGAACTCGCCGAAGTGGTATTCCATACCACAGAACGCCATGCCCAGTATACAAAATGGGGGAAGCTGGCCAGGAGCTGCCAACTGGTGCTCAGGGATGAAACAGACATCAGTCAGCAGGTCGTGAGCAACTGCATTGTGCATCACTTGCTGTTCTTGGGTTTTATTCCACTCTCTCCTTCTCCTTTTCATTACTTTTATCACTGTTGTTACTGGTTAAAGGAAGATGCTGTATTGTGAGACAAGTACCAGTACTTAATGCTAGATAAAGAAAGATAAGCCCTGCCATTTGCAGTCAATGTTTTTGTAGGACTGCAGGAGCAGGGCAACTTTCATTTAATTTTTTTTTCAATTATTAAACTCTTCTTATCTCAAACCATGGGTTCTACCTTTTTCCAGTTCTCCTCCCTATCCCACCAGAGGCAGGGTGTGCAGTGAGCAAGCTGTTGAGTGGTACTTAGTTGCTGACTGGAGAGAAACCACAACAGGATGTAAAAGAGGAACAATCAAAGGCACTCAATTACACCAGTAACCAATTGGAACCAGAATCAGATCAAAAGCTTCATGTATCTACTGCCGTCTGGAGGTTTGCTAAAGATAATGCAGTGATGAAAATACTCCCACTCAGTGGGAAGCTGCAAATCCGTATTACTATTTTCTCTGCAGTTCGCCTGCTACTGCAGTCCTACAAAAACTTGCAATAGCAGTCAGAGCGCAGTGGAAAGGGCTTATCTGTTAGTATTAAGTACTGACACTCATCTCAGAAGATAACATTTTCTTTAACCAAAGCTCTGATCCTGCAAGAGATTAGCACACACATTTGATCCACACACAGAGCAAAGCAACAACTTATTCCGTTGGGATCAAAGTTGCAAAAGCAAATTATTAAATGTCTTTGTGAGACTGGAGGCAGAAGCTGTAAAAGTATTCTTTGCTTCTTGCAAGGACATGGGAACTGTCAAATGCAATGTGCAACACACTATTTCAAATATTACATCTTTTTGACATCTAGTTCTAGCAGCAAATTAAATGGTTGCATGTAAGATTAGGAAGTTGCAGAAATCTGACTAAAACAGATGTTCTATTTATTCTGTTCAACTTAATTCCAAGTTATTTCAAGCTCTGCTTTGAATGGCATTATGTCCTATATTACCAAATATAGCAACTCAAAAAATAAATCCAGACTTATTTATATACATTACTTAACTAGGACAAAGTATAATTTTTCATACAGATGCAACTGGCCTACTCTGAGGACCTGTCACTTCATGTATTTCAGATACTTACATGCAGGGAACAATTTAATTTTTTCTTTAATCTGCTTTCAGTCTACTGATTAGGATGGATTAAGCCTTTGAAAGTGTCCTGCCCATGTGTTATCTTTTCAGTTAAAATCATCTCTCAAAAAATACTCCCTGTATGTTTACACATGTAGTTTCGCACCATGCCAAAAAGAGCACAGGAAGCAGAGAACTTTTGGTCCACCTCCTGCAGTTTGTGGGACTATTTCCATTTGGGCTACAATTACGCTGGATAACAGGAGCCTGTGCAAGGGCCTGTCTTTAAATTTGTAAATTTTCAACTCCTTCTCAAGTCAAAAAAAGCCCTCTATACAAGATCCTGGGCAACCAGCTGTAGGTGGGCCTGCTTGAACAGGTTGGACAAGAAGGTCTTTCCCAGAGGTCCTTTCCAACCTTCACCTTCCTGTGATTCTGTGAGAAGTAGCATATACAGTAAAAGGACTCTCTATCCTGCAGCAGGTCACATGTAATTACCAAATCCACCCATTTTCTACAGTTATCTATCAGGGTTATAGTCTTCCTTTCTCAAGGAAAATTCATTCGTATCCCTTGGCCAGGTAGAGGATATTAGGTTAGTAAGTCACTTAATCACTTTGATCTGGAAGCTGCAGCCATCAGTTTGTGCACTTATGATCAAAAGTATCCTGTCAACATGTGACTAACACATGTCCTAAGTACAAAGTAAAGCAATTTCAGTTATTCACAAAGGAAAGGAAATAACAGCAGAACATTTATGCACTAAAATATCAGCACAACCATCTTTTCGTTGTAGTCAGCCAAATTATAAAAATAGCAATCACAGTCTACTTGGCTCGATTTGCTTTTGATGGGCCAAAAATCAGAAAACAGAACTGAGTAAAGATCTTTTTGCCGTGAACATACTGTATAACCCATTCTGCAAGGGCTGCAGTAGTCTGCTCCACCATTCACAGCACAGCTGTCCTTCTGGGGCCTTTTTGCCTTCCTTGGAAAGAGCCACTAACAACTGCTTGCTCTAGGATGCCAAACTGGTGCTTGTAATCAAATGAAAGCTCCGGGGTGTCTTGCTAACATTTCACATTAAATTAGCTTCCTGATTGGAACATAGCAAGGATTTTTCTACTCTGGTTAGACTGGCAGGGACCTTCAAGGTACTGCATTTCACATGGTTAACTTGCTCTGTCACCTGGGCATTTCACTTAAAATTCTTTGCTATTGCAGAGAACCCCAGACATTGTCACATGCTTTCGATCTCAGCTGCTTTTTCTGCCACATCACAGAGCAAATTTTATCTTACATTTTTGTGAGAAAAGTTTGTTTTTCAATAGATGTTAAAGTATCTCTTGTGGCTGATCTCTTACTCATAAACAACAAAACATAGACCTGCCTGAGCAAAGTCTGTTACACAAGTACAGCTGTGGGGACTTAGCTGACGGCAGTCTCTCTTTCCAGACCCATCTACACTCCAGTGAGAAAACGCTGGATACTCTGCAAATGGTTTTAATTTCAAGGAGACTTTGATAAAACCCTCAGCTTCTAAACGACAAAATATGCATTCTTCAGAGTTCTGCAGTAAGTCAGCTTTCTCATTTTCTGCTTTTACGGAGAACAATTCCATTGTCTGGTTCAATGCCATCATTTAAAGGGTGTCATCTCCATTTATCTCCTCCTCCAGCAAGCGCGTGGGAGCAAGTCTGAAATGAGAAATTATAGCCCCTCATGCTCAAGCACTGCTCATGCCACATCTGGGCTACTTTCCCCCTCAGTGTAGGGTGTAAACCTAGAGTAGAAGGAAACATTACATCAACTTGTGTGGGAGGGTCACATTTTGATCCTAACTAGACTGGCAACATTGCCTGAAACCATGAGCCACATCGAGAGCCCCAGCTTGGCCCTTAAGAGCCAGCTTGGCCGGCTGTCAGTGCCTCCCCTTGCAGATTGTCTTTCACATCTGCTCTTGGACAAACAGGAATTTGTCAGCAGCTGGGCTTCCATACAGACTCTGGTAGCAAGAAGAGATCTGAGGGTCATTCACTGCTCTTTTGGCTGTTTCACAGCATGCCTGAAAAACACAGCAAGTAGTATTTTGCCCACCTATAAACTTCCTGTGAGTTTTCTGGAAAAAATTCAATACAAGTCCTTTTAAAAAACAGGGCTAACAAAAGTACACTCAAGGATGAATGAAGACCAGCAGTGCTATAAACTCCTTATAAAACTACTTTGTTAGCCAGGTGTGACATGTCTGCAGATTAGAATAGCTCAGTTTAGACTGTTCATGTTTCAATTAGTAATTCAAGCTATCCTGTTATGTTGACGTATCTAGCAAGAAGATACACAATAAAAAAGGAAAAACCAATCCCTCTCCCATGGAAGCACTTGCTTCAGGTCACACAGGATAGGGCCTTAAAATGTTCACAACAATCCAGAGCTAAGACTGTGTTGCTACAGGAAACAGCAAAATCCATGCCAGCTCATCATATGAAGCTGAAAAGGAGCTCACAGTTGAATGCTAAAAACATAAAATCCTCTTCTTTGGTACTTATTAAATGCAAGGGCTATTTCATACCAACCTAGTGCCACCTAAGCTTTTCTATGTCTCTGCCTAGCTTCAGTTTTTCACACATGGCTATGCTCCCTTGCTAAACTTCTACTAATAACCCTATAAAAGCAATGCAGTTCCATATGCTATCTGTAGACTATGAACTCTGGTACATGAGTCACTGGCATCTTTTCCTGAGGTTGAAAGGTTTGTAACCACAAAGAGGTGACTTCTAACCGAGGGGGAAGTGCATGTTCAGGGAGCTCAGGGGCTGTCGCAGTTTTATTTTGACTCCACTTCAACAACCATTATGGTTCCAAGTTACCCTGATCACGTCATTTATATGCACACTTTGAAAGTTGTTAATCCCTTGAGTGAGTGGTTGTCTGTTCCCAGTACTCAGGAAGAGAGAATACAACAGGGCTGCCATGACAGGACTTTGTGAGACACAGGTTCTTTTTCTAGTAAGCTATATTGGTCTTTGGCCATTCTCTAGCCAGAGAACCATTCCCTAAATGTGCACAGTTCCAATGCATTAAGCTGACTGCAGATCATGACACAACATGTGTACTTCTCCCCAAGAAAGCCAAAGAACAGCCTACTGCTTGTTCCACACATATTAGCTGGCAAGCAAAGTCTTACCCCCCTTCATGGAGAGCGTACCACACAGCTGGATACCTCCAGGCAGTCATAGAAAAGGATGGAAAGACACATAAAATGGACAATCTGTAGGAACTGGGGACAGCCTCCCTTGTTAAAGTATACAGTGATTATTTTGCTTAATTTTTGCCAAAAATCAATTTATGGACATTGATTTAATTGTTTATCTTTTAGCATTGCAGTTCTTCCTTCAGACAAAAGCTTACACTATTAGGAACAATCTGCTATTTTAAACAAGGTTTTAGATTAAATTCAGAGCAGAGCAACAGCTTCATTAATTTTTCCATCTGTTCTGTTTAGGCTTGTTGGCTTTCATGTAACATTTAACTTTTTTGTGAACACAAAATGCCAAAAGCTAAACTGAGCTCAAATCTATTGTGCTTCACAATCTGACATGAGGTAATATAGTCATTTGCCTCAGATTTGGTTGAACAGGATAGGCTTTGCATCACTGTTCACCAACTATTCTATTCAACCAAGGAAAAGAGGGAACACTGGAAAATGCAATTTTCCTAACACTGATGGCAGACATAGGGCCACTCATTGATGTCACAGTTCCACGCACCACGATGTGAAGTTCTGGGAATTTGACAGTATGTGTACTTCTAGGCAAATCCACTTGCCTTTAAGCAACTTAACTTCAACTTTTGGTTGAGCTTGTTAAATCTGTGTCTAAACCTGGGAGTCATCCCATTCAAGCACGAGAAGACAGTCTACAGTTAACAATCCACTACTTTTCCCCAGGAAGAGGAAAGCAAATTATTAACAGTTCGTATTAAAAAAACCCAGAAAATGTGAAACTGAGAGTAGCTAAAAAAACCCAACCCTAGACTCTCCAAAAAAAGAGATCCTGAAGGTGTATTGTAAGAGATTAAATTACTGTCAAGTATTTCCAAAGGTTCTTAACACAGACTGTGCCTGCCTCAGTTCTGTGAAGCACGGGCAGCCAAGAGGCCAAGCCAGGCTATTTATCACAACAGCTCAGAGTCAGCAAGAAACCGAACAGTAGAGGCTCAACGTCTTGCTAGTGAAAGAGCAGAGCACTGTCAAGGATGTTCTGACCTTCTTTCCAGCATACTTAAGTATCTGTGTGGATGGCAACAATTCTGATTTTGAGGTCCAGTCAGAAATACTCCAGAGTTTAAAGGTTTTTACATACATTAAGTTATCATCTGCATTTTAGATGATGGCTTCTATTGCTCCAAATGGCTTGTTTCAAAATAACTAACCACCATTTCTCTTCCAGATTGAAGGGTAGCTCTCACACTTGCAAGGTCGAGGAAACTTTTATCTAATCTTTAAGACTGGCAGTAGGAGCTTTGTGTTGTGGGCTGATCTAAACACATCAGTGGCATATATAAAATAAATGGACTCAAGTTCAGGACTTAAGGCACTGGAAAGAGAAGAAAAATGTAGATGGTTGTGTAGCATGTACAGCCTGTAAAGGTGTGCAGAGAAAAAGGCAGCAGGCTAGAACTAAGCTCCTTATAGACCAGGCATTATGTAAGCACTGTCAATCACAACATGCTTTTCTAAATGTCCTAACACCAGACACAAGAATATCAAAGAACACCAACAGCTGTTGCATTGCTATGAGCTCCATCTGATTTTATGATCCTGGCAAAACTTTAACTTCAGAATCTCCCCTGTTGCTCTCTAAGACAAACGTAGTTCCCAGATGGCAATGCTTCAGGCCTATACATGTCCAGTGAGGAACTTTAGATCAAGAACAGATCTCGCACTGTTCTAAAACTCACAGCCTGCCTAACAATGGGGAGAAAGCAGCACCAGGCTGCTTGTTCCCCTGCCTCTGACTTCCAATGGATAATTTTCAGTCTTTAACTTGCCAGTCCTTAACACAACAGTCAGCAACTGTTTTATACCTTGTTCTGCAGAAGGCTACATCTTCCAAGTCTTTTTCTCAAAAACATTTGACCAACTCTTCCTCTGATTTCCCATCTGTTTCCAGCCAAAAGCAAATGTTCAAAGCAATCATAAATAGATCAGCCTTGACTGTCATAAATATTGGAGATGGGTAGAAACTCTTCACTAAGAAGCCCAGCAATACACACATTAGCAAGGACTTCAAATTCTAGCAATTCATCTTTTTTAAACCTCTTTCTCCTGCAGCACAACCCTACAACATACTATGTTAAATGTTGATCAATTCTCAGTGAACAAATGGCTTCCCTCCCCTACTGTAGCTCACCTGACCTATGCCAATGTGCAAGAGGTATTAGATTAAGCAGATGAATGAGATGTTACAAGTTACCAGGACTGGATGGCCTTCACTAAGGAGTTCTAAAGGAAGTGAGACATGGAAGGGCATATGTGCCAGTGAACACTTTCAACTACCACTGCAGACAGTCACCAAGCCAGATGACTGGCAGACCACTGCCCATGTCACTCTCATCCAAAAAAGGGGCTGCTGAGGGAATCCTGCAAGTTACAGACTGATGAGCCTGATAGAATTGTAGAGGCTGTAGTAAGACTTATGAGCCTATGGGTAGATATACAGACATTTTGGAAAGAATCAGCACACTTCTTAGGAAGGAAAATCCTGTCTCACTAACCACAGCGTCTTCAGAAAAGGTGAATAAGCAGGAGGATAAAGGTGATACATCAGACATATTTGGATTTCCAAAAGGTTTGTGACAATGTTAAATACTTGATTAGCTAATGTTCCTAAGAAACTGGATTTTAAAAAAACTATTACAAGGTGAAAGCTGGTTAAAGGGTAGGAAGGAAAGCACAAAAAACCCCATTCATTCTCGTGACTTGGTGATGAGTTGATTTATTACGCAAACTGTACCTAACTATCAAATAAACTGGACATATTTAGCGTTAAAAGAAAATTTAGGCTGATTATTAACTAAAACAAAAGAAAGTCAAAAAGGCTTCTGAATTATCATCTTCTAAACTGCCACTAGCATAAACTGTTCAATACTTCTGGAAGTTAAATTAGTTTGATACCAATTATTACATGAACAAAAAATGTAAAGTTATTCAAATTTTATCACTATTACCTTTATTTCCACATTTCATTTCAAGAACTGACAGAAACCAGCACAATAAATATAAAACGTGAGAGAAAAACATGTATTTTATTTGTATTGAGGCAAAAGGAGCTCATCTCATTTAGATCAAAGAAATGGAGAGCAAATGATTCAGTCAAGTTTTTAAGAATTTACAGAAAACAGAAAAACCACCCTCATGTTTATCACACCAATAAACAACTGAGTTTCCTATGAACTCTCGATTCCTTTAGACTTGGCACAATTTTTTATTGCCCACTACCACACTTCACATCTTTGCTTGTCAAAATGTTCTATTACCTATGTAAACATCTGTTTTATGTGTAAACTTCAACAAGTGAAAGCCTACTAATTTATCCACCCCCAAAAAAATGAAGTATGAACTAAATATCAAATTAATTACATCATACTCCATGTAAAACTGTTTCAACAAGAACTATAGCCTGTTGAATTCATAACAAAAAGGATGCAGAAACAAAAAGCAGATGTGCAGTGTCATGCATTAGTGTAATAACATTATAAGGCAACAATAAAAAAGGTAAATTTTATTTTTAAGTATACTCACCAAGACAAAAATCAAGGCTGTACTCTTAGACCATTTTGGTAGTGTAGGATTCTTTCTTAGCCCAAGCTGAAAGTGTTAACTTTTGAGCATATGCACCTGTTACTGTGTTTGATAATAGATACTTTGGTCAAAATAGATGTGGATTTAAATTTTGTGCAACAGTGGATTTTATACCTTTTCAGTTCAAATTCTTTATGTTGAAGTAAAGAAAAACTCTGTTCCCAAAGAATCAAATAGGGTAAATGGGAAGAAATACTTGAAATTAAATACACCTAAAATAAACAATACACGAACAACAATACCTCTGCAGGAAATAAATGTTCATCAGCCTGAATCAAAAGATTGAGTTAATACTATTCTTATATGCTTCTTGTTGTTGCTTTGTTCACTTCGTGCTCAAATTGAGTAAGCAAAAGTAATTATATGGCAGTCTGGAAAGTCAGACATCACCAAAGATTTCCTTTATTGTTCAGTGGGCCTTTGTACTGCAGGGCATAATCAACCCCAACCATTTAAACAAGAAACTGAAATCACATCTCAAAGTTGTTGCAAATGATCTCAAAGTAAGTATAGTACCACAGTAATCAAAATGACTGTTGTTTTTCCTCTGCCAATAACTTAATCTACCACCTGTGATTTTTACAAACTGCAGTTCACATTAAAACGTTCGCTGATAACAAAAGCTTTTCTTTGAAAACAACACTGCTTTACATCTAGTCAGGCAGCTTGTGCATATCAGAGCATTCTGTCAAGAGAGACATGGAAAAGGGTAAAGGAGGAAAAAGCTGAAATATGGCTGTAGTTTGTCTGTGCCTTCAATGCACTGCAGAATCTCAGGCAGCACTAGACACAGCAAGTTTCTTCAGATGATCCATAAATACTTGTAAGCTGACATCATCAGTAAGAATGGGTGCTCCAGACTCCTATGAAATAAGGGAAAAAAGGAGAACTGATTATACACATTGTGAAGAAAAAGCATTTTAAGGCACAATGTTCCACTGAATAAACATTTTATAAATTTAGCAAAATCTTAGAAGCTTATCATTGCTGAAATTCTGTGACAAAAAAACCCAGCAGACTGTACATTTACATAAATTTTCATACATTTACATGAAGTTAAGCATAAACCACAACTACATTCTCTTCCCTATTAACCCATACAGCAATGACTTGCTGTATTGCAAGATCTTTACATCAGCCACACAAAACTCAAGAGTTTTTTTACAGCTGCTAAATATTAACTTACAAACCTTCCATGGGACAGTTCCTGCATCATTCCTACTTCAGTAGAGCAAAAGGGAGAGAAACAGTAATATGCAAGTGACAAAACCAACAAATCATTATCTGTCAGTGAAGCTCAGACATATCAAAACGGTGAAAGGAGGAAATCCCCTAAGAGCCTGATTTGACACCAAGTGAAGGTCATCCTGCTTTCCCAAAGAGAGGTGGGCCTGTTCTCTCCTGTAGCTCTGTACCACCTCAGAGGAAGACCAAAAGCATCTGAAAGTCATGAGCAATCAGATCACAAAAGATTTGAAAAAACCTTTTGGGTGGATTCTTGCAATTTACTTTTTGACCTCAGAAGTATTTTCACAAATCCAAGAAGTTCAAAATGGTCATGTTTTAATTACTATTTTTGAATGAATTTACAATCATTATAAACCAGCAGCTGGCAACTCTGCAAATATTACATAGTAACTCCCTTAAGTCTTTTGAGACCAATCTACCACTACTTCCATTTACAGATGTATGTAGGAAGTATTCCTACAAATCTCAACAATTCAACCTTTTCAAAGGTACTAAGAATCCATATTTCCAAATTAAACCAGAGCTGACAAAACTCTTGTAAAGTCTTCAAAACACAGGCATAAAAATCTTAACATGGATGCGCAGAAGTGATGCTGTTTTCTGAGAACCGACCAGAAACAGTTCTCGGTTAATGATCAAGGGACAAATCCAAGTACAGCAAGATTTCTTGGATCACTATAATACACAGCCACTCTAAGGGAAGGCATGCTAAATTATCTATCATCTGATGGCAACAAGATGAGATTAAAGGGTGCTCTACTTTCAAGCCTGTCAAATGCTACGTCTGAGCTCTCTTAATTTAAGAATCACAGAATCATTTAGGTGAAAAAGACCTCTAAGGTAATTGAGTCCAACCATTAATCCAGCGCTGCCAAACCCACTGCTAAACCATGTCCCTAAGTGCCACATCTACGTGTCTCTTAAATACCTTCAGGAATGGTGACTCTACCACTTCCTAGGCAGTCCATTCCAATGCTTGACAATCCTCCCCATGAAGAATTTTTTTCTAATACCCAATCTAAATGTCCTCTGGCATCTTGAGGCCATTTTTTCTTTTCCTATTGCTTGTTACCTGTGAGAAGAGACCAACCCCTACCTGGCTCCTTTCAGGTAGTTGTAGAGTTATAAGCTCTCCCCTGAACCTCCTTTTCTCCAGACTAAGCGCCCCCAGCTCCCGCACCTGCTCCTCACAGGACCTGTGCTCAAGAGCCTTCAGCAGCTCAGTTTTCCTTTTCTGGACACACTCCAGCACCTCAATGTCCTCCTTGCAGTGAGGGGTGTGGAGGGGCAGCGCCCAAATTCGAGGGCTCTCCCTGCCTCCAGTCCCACCCCCTCAGGCGACTCCTGGGAGGAGGACAGTGAAACAGCAGTGTGACCCCGCCCAGTGGGCAGAGTAGGGGCGGTGACATCCCAGAGGCCCAACCCCTGTTTCTAGATAGTTCTGTCGTATTCGGTTGATGATTGGTTTTTGTGTTATGCACCCTCCCCTCAGACCTTGTGATTCGTTCCCCTGTTGTTGAGTCCCTCCCCTGAACTACCCCCATTGGTTGTTTCCCCCAAACCCCCTCCCAGTTTTTCCCCATTCAAAAACCTGTGCACAGCGGTGCTCGGGGCCTTTTTCTGAGCTCTTTCCTTTTTGCCTGAACTCCTCCCGTTACCCGCAATAAAAGGAGCTCGGGAAACTCCACTCCCTCGCTCTTCGCCTTTGCTCGTGTGTCACTCTGCGCCGGAGGACGCCTGGAGGAGGAGACATCTCCTCCAACCACCAATCATCGGTGCCTCGCTCTCGCCTCTCCCTCAGTGAGCCTGGCCGTCCCAGCGGGGATAGAGGACCAAGCGTGGTCAGAGGTGGACCCTCCTTCAGATAGCTCTCCAGGCGCCGCGAGCCTGGTTGAGCACCCCAGTAGAAGAGGGACGCACTTCTACAGAGGAGCCCAAAACTGAACACAGGACACGAGGTGTGACCTCACCAGCGCTGAGTACAGCAGGACGATCCCTTCCTTAGTCCTGCTGGACACACTATTCTTGATCAAAGCCAGAGTGCCAGTGGCCGCCTTGGCCACCTGGGCACACACTGGCTCATGTTCAGCAGCTGTCAATCAGCATTCACAGGTCCTTTTTGAAAATTTCAACTGCATCTTCAAACACCAACGACATAACAGAAATGCACAAGAGGTTTATCATTATTTTCTGAAAATGCTTTCTATACTATTAAGGCACCTGCCTGCTAAAGTTCAAAGAAAACCTTTACTTAAAATCTTAAAAACCAAACTAGGCAATTCATCACCTCCTGAAATATGTTTTCAGTGGTGTGTGGGTGCCCTCTGCAGGTCAATGTGACTTTCAGTTGTGCACAAAAAATATGAAACAATCATGAAGATCATGAGAAAAAAAAGAGCAAGATGCAAATCAGTTTTAAATTTCTCCCAGACATTACATTTCTCATTTCATAATTAGTACTTGATTCAACTTTTTTCACCAAAAACCTGCAAATACAAGAGCATATTATCTTGAGCGCACACACTGCAGTGTCCCAGGGAGGTTAATGCACCATTTCTTACGTTACCCTAGAACTGAATTCTTTTCAGCATTAAAACAGACAGCTATCTTTTGCAAGATGTATCAGAGTCTCATCTGTCCAGCACGAAAAATTATCTTATAGATCAGTTAAAGATTTTTTTTTTGTATTTACATTTGGAATACTGTTTCATTTGCTTATTAATTAAACGAGCAGAAAAACAGTTGTCCTGTACTGCTGGAAAAGGGAAAACTTAAAAAAATTCCAGGTAATGTTTAGATTAAAAATAAGACCTTTCAAACAACGGGATTTGTGTGTATGTCAAGGGGAAACATGATGAAGAGAAGCACTAAAAAACTGCTGGTCAGATTACCAACTTTGGAAGCAGAAGAATTTGGGATTTGTGTTCGAATTGTGCTGGACCTGACTCAGTACATTTTCAAGTATTTTCACTCTAGGCCTCAGTGCTGTTCACTGCCAGAAACTTCATTAGAACCAATTCATTCCTATGAAAATGTACCCTGATAAAACTTACTTGACAAAGATGATTGCCGTAAAATTGCTACAGAGCTTTCTCAGTCATGAATTCAACACTGTACACTGTTTAGCAAAATACTCCAAGAGCACAGTTAATATGTAGCTTCAAATGTCTGATGCCATTACATTTGCGTGAGAAGATGACACTGCACTAGCACTTACCCACAGCAGCGTTTCTCTTCCCACTATAGAAGCTAAATGTGTAAGGAGAACATGGAACAGAGATGCAACATTCAAGAATACAAGCTGCTACAGAACGTTTAACTTCTGAACATAACTTCCTTCCTAAAGACAAGATTTGAAAACTGATTCCTGGTAAAACAGGCCACAGAAATTCTGGAAAATGTCAGTACACTGGCACTGGTATATTTTCCAGTTCTTGCTTATAACTACCTTCAATACTTATTTCCCCTATCACAAAAAAGTCCCTTAGCCTTTATGTGTGGTAAGCACTCTCATTTCCAGTATTTTGAAGGTATCTACAGG
The DNA here is from genome assembly GCA_013397975.1 of Machaerirhynchus nigripectus. Lineage (NCBI taxonomy): Eukaryota > Metazoa > Chordata > Aves > Passeriformes > Dicruridae > Machaerirhynchus > Machaerirhynchus nigripectus. The sequence continues at coordinate 1,513,516 of VZRQ01002938.1, read as the reverse complement.
GATGAGATCTAAAGCTCTATGAAACACGTGGACAAGGAGGTAACAATACAAGGCTGCAACATGCTGACTTGAAGAGGCGGTCACCAGGGGAAAGTCAAGCAGCCTTACTAATGGCTCAGCCAGGTGGAAGAAGAAGTGATACTGAAGTGTTACAGTTCTCTTCTGCCCTTGAGCAATACACGCACATTTTCATCCACAAGACAGCTCAGCTTGGCCAAAGCTACCTAAGCCCTCACTGTCTCTCGTTTATTTAAGAAAAAACACACCTGCCAATATGAAAATGATGAAGTGGCTGCTCTTCTAACATCTTTTTCAGCAGCAACAGGGAACCAATCCTATTTGACTACACAAGTATAAAATTGGTATTTTAAGTCCTCCGTGGTGTGGACAAGAATATGATTCTACCTCTCAGATAGGCTGATGGGTTTGCTCCTCTCTCCTTCCAAAGCAGGAACACTCTTTGGTAAGATTTGCATCTCTGCTACTTAGCAGAATGAAACTAAACTTAATTACTGATGAAGTTAAGCTTAATGAATTGTAAATTGTAAACTTAGCCTAATCAATCATTGTCTAGCCTTAGTATATTTAGTGCTAAGGCAGTACGTGCATTTATCAGTGACTATTCCAAATCTTTTCATCTGTTGCCTCAATCAACTCTCTACTTTTGACTTTGCAAAACTGCTTCAGTGAAAGTCCTTGGAAGGGGCTCTGTCAGGCAAACATCCAACTCATAGTCTTAAGACAACACTGTTTAAGAAAGTAGGCTAGATATCAAAGCAGCCTAACAGAAGCTTAAAATAGTAAACCAGATCATTTCTGTCTGAAGAAATAAAGCCCATTTTTCTTAACTTTTGTAATTTTGGTCACATCAGACCAAAACTGCATTTCTTTTTCAGTTTCAAAACTTTGCATTATTACTTATATGTACATAATGTGCCACTTGCCTTCTGAAATAGGGGGGGGGAAAATCATACATACAAGCTTGATCAGCAGATTCATACTCACCTGACCCCATGCATACATATTGTTATGAGTCTGAGAGGGATTTACTTTTGAAAGCAGGAAACGAGCCTTTAAAAAATAAAACAAAGACAATAAATTAATCTTCTCAAACAGAATTTTTCTGCACTCAGAAAAAAGTTGCATATGTATGAAATATGTAATTTATATTATCTGGAGATACAGACACTGCAAACAGCACCTCTGTAAATAAAGCCACTCGCTGGACTCCACAGCTGTAATGAAGAAAAACTTTCTGATGCAGCTGAAAATAAGCTTTTGTTTTTTTCAAGCACTAGCAAAGCAAATGCGAGTATCAACAAGACATTAATTAGTAAGTTTTAAAAAAATAACACAGAAGAGTAATTCTAGTATTGGTTCAGAGACCCATACAATACTGTATTTTCTGCCCTACACACCTTACATAAAGAATCAGAGTCCAAGTCAGTATGGTTAAAATAATAAATAGCAGGATTCATAAATTAGGGGGAAACCTACTATAAATATCTTGTTCTGTAAAAGCTTTAAGATTCAAAACACTGATTTTCAATTTATGTATATTTTAGCACAGAAATGCATGCTTACTACCAAAAATATCTCACAACATTACCAACACATTATTTCCCAGATTGTATTATATATACTTCAGCATACCTGGCTTCCTCCATGCTCTGTATCAATGTATCTAGGCATTGGAAATCTGGAATGGAGAATTTCTTGGGCATCATCTATTGGAGCTTGTAGCAAGTGGTGGAAATTCTCATATTCTGGCATATCCTGGTACCCTGACTTACGCCACTGCGCTATGGTCTGGGGACAGGGGAAAGACAAAAGTTTAGAACCACTTCACCAAACTTTCTTAGAGGATACACAGATTTTTTTAGAGGAGAATGCGCCATTGCTGGCCTCTTTTCTATCACTCATCCCTTTCTGCCCTACAGTATGTAAGTTAATTTTTAAAAGCCAAGATGTGCAAGGAACATGCCACAGGATTTTTTTTTTCAAACTCTTAACAACTTGTGGTCCATTTGTATTTACTCTTTTTTTGTCATCTTTTATATGGCAGATATTTTGTTTGGAGGAGGTCAAAGATATTAAGTTACATTTCTCTAATGTGCATGTCTACGACATATAAGAAATAAGTATTTATACTGGTATCTTTCACAGTCTGTAGCACAACCTCCCCACCCTCTAGGAGCAAAGCTGGCTGCTCAAGGTCAGCTCCCTGATACAGGCAGTTGTCAGGAAAGACCTGGAGGGACCCTCAGCAGGGGTTCCTCCCTCCTCTGCTTGGCAGCTGCTTTTAAACTGAGGGTCTCATTCCTGCCTCCTGTCTGAGCCACATGCCTGTAGCAGGCCATGTACCCTACTGATCTGAACCCCCACTCAGGGACTTGACCTCATAGCCAGAACTTGGACCTGCCTCATCCCCATCAACTTGTCTGGTGATCTGAACTGAAGGCCGAGTCTGGCTACTGCCCAAAACTCTTCTGCTTGCTTTGCTCAGGTACAGCGGGGACAGGTCCTCAGTGGTAAGACCCTGCCTGCCTTGCAATAACGCTCGCTCCCTGTTACCCTTCCCTCAGGGAGCAGCCCACCACTGCTGCTTACTGATAGCACCTTACAATGAGATAACAAATGAGGTAACATTCCACTACTTAAGAGGTGTTGAAGTTTGGTAAATATTTTTATCAGTGCACCTACAAGGACATGATCCAGAACAGTATTTTTCAAATTCTCAGCTGCGAACCAGTTATGGCTGCAAAGTAGCAAAAAGCGGCAGCTCAGTTCCTCCAAGGAGGGAGAGCACTAGCAAGTCACAAGTACTTTAATTTATATTACTAAGGAATGTCTATCTGCCTAACTGCCAGGTGCAGTTCCATTCCTCCAGGACAGTACAGACAAAGGTGACTACAGAACTTGGTGTTCTGACTTCCTGTCCCTGAAGAACCAAGTTAAACCAATCTAAAATAAAGGAGTGAAAAGTGAAGTGGGGAGGAGAGGGAGGTGGGTTGTAACACTCTAAAGTAGGAAAAATACTGATCTAAACAAATACTCAGTATATTGAAGCTAATTCATCTCAAACTCATCATAGAAACAGGACCAAAACATCAAATCATGTCAGCTATCTGCATATAGACATGTTAAAACTACCAAACTACAAACACGAAGTAGGACTCTGCTGTCAGCCATGCAGATGAGAGGGTCAAGCACTGAGGTGCATTAGAACTGGAGCCTGACTTCCAGTGATATCCATAATGTAGCACTCCTGCAGAAATAAAGTACTTACGTAAGAAATGAAAACTCTTACCTCTCCATGATAAATAAGGATTTGGAAAAAGGTGTCCATAAGGAGAATGCGATCTGGTAAAATGCTGCTGCTATCCAGAAGAACAGGCTAGGATTTAAAAATAAATTTAAAAATTATCAACTGATACAGAATTGAGCAATCAGATGGCATTGCCAGATTTTTTAATCAGTCACTGAACCTTAGGAACATTTTCAATCACTTACTAAAGCTCCGTATTTGCTCCTTTTCATGTTACACATCTGCAACCCACACAATCTCATTCTGAAGTTATCCTGCCTGATTGTACATATAAAACTTCATGGAAGTAATAAAAAACGTATTCAAGAGCTGAAACCCCTTTCATTATTATGCACTTTTCTAGTCTTTCAAGTACCTCCATATTTACCCATACAATGCCATTAATTTGAATTGTATTTCAATGCATAAGGATTCAGAAGTTATTCAAGTATAAGATTTGGGGTTTGAGAGTTGTTTGGGGTTTTTTTTAGTCTTGTTCTTGCAGCATATTATTACTGTGCATATATATCCCCCAATACTGCGAATTGTAAGTACCCATGGTTTATGAAATCTAATGTAATATTTAAGGTTTTAAGTCACCTTTTTAAGGGTAGTGACACCATATCAGTGCTATATGATTTAATTGAATCAGTATTACTAGAGATAACAAAAATATTAACTATTCCAAGAATCAGGAAAAAAAATTATTATTCATTATACACTGAGACATCAGCTTCTGTTTAATCATACTAAATTTTCAATCACCAATGGAACTACTTGTTTTTCATACATGAGAGAGTGATCTTACACTTGCAAGCTGCTCTTCACAAACCACCTTATTACTTTCATTTAAACGCCACTTCTAAAAGTCTTTTTTTATATCCTCATAAATACACTAAAAAAAAAAATCCTAAAAAAAGTTAGAAATCCAACCTGCCAAGAGCCTTGACTACTATGTTTGTTTTCACTGCCTCATTCTGTTTTATGTAACAGACGACTTCTGTTATCTGCTGTCTGACACTTCTTTCAGAAGCTTCTTGAAAGACCAGCTTTTTATTTTAGGTTTATACAGAATGTGCCATGACAAGGTCACCTGGAAGGTTCTGTACTAAGTCTACATGTAACGGGAACTATATCAAAATTAGAAGCTTTGGATTAAGGTGTTAAAATAGAGGGAATTTTGTACATTTAAAAAAACCTCAACTTTTCTTTCAGGTGACAGCAAAGAATATTTTTAAATAAAACCATTTTTGTTTATGTTTACATTCTGGCACCACAAACCAAAAAAAACCTCTCAAAAACCAACAAAAAAGTACCATCCTTTAGTTTAAAACATAACCTCTTTACAAAGTGACTTTAGTTCTCAAGACTGCTACATCAGAATTCTGAGATAGGCCTTGTTCATAGCTGTTTTAAATTAAATTAATGTTCTTTCTCATACAATAAATTTTACACCAATACATTTTATAACATGTAACAGTGAAAACAGCCATCACCTCTTTCTCAACAAAGTACCTTTTAACCCACTAAGGAGTTATTTTACTGATACCTCTGGAGGTCCATTGAAAGAGTAGGCATAAAGAATTGGCTGAACCATGATAAGCGACTGGGTTAGATCTTGACGCATAAAATGATGACGATAGTAGGAGCTCTCATCCGGACTGTTGTTAAAAACTTGTAAGAAAGGAGATCTTCTCAAGTGAAACATGAACTGCAAAACAAGAACCATTGGTTTGAACTTTGATAGATAAAAAGGACACCTGTACACGGAGAAAAATATTTTCCACAAACTACATGAGACCAATGCCACAACAAAACTGAATTCCAACTCCTTTAACATTTCTAATTTGTATATGCATCTTTGCCAGTTTTTACACACTCCCATGACAGTAAAAGAGGAATCAGAATGGGTAAACCTACAAAGCAGCTTTGAAATCCCTCCTTTACTGTAAGTTCTACTGTTCCTATGAGGAAGGTTGCTGTTCTGCAACAAAGATACAGCATGTGAACAGAAAAAGGAACATTAACCACAGCAAAGTCAAATTTTGCTAGTAAAAGCATATATTTTCATTGCTGAAACATATTCTCCACATGCTGACTCAAGCTCTACACAACACTTAACACCTACAGATAGACTGGTAGGTAACTGAAACAGAAACATCATGGGAAGTGTATGAGGAGTCCAAAAGTGAAGTATCTGGACCTATCAGAATGGAGAAATTTATCAGAATGGAGAAATTTATCAGAATGGATTATTAGCAAAGAAACTTTTCAAAGTTTAATACAGTTAAGGTCAAGTTCACTTCGCAGAGAAGTGTTTCTTTTCTGGTCAGTATCATAAATCATATGGGAGAGAAACAACAAAACAAACCCCATTTATTTTCTTGTGTTTTCTGAATTTCTTCATTAGAACAGCCCTTAAAAAAGTGTCATTATATGAGTTACAAATTCAGGCGAGATAAGGATTTCATTGTAGGAGAAACAAAAAATTTACAGTTAGACATTTAACTGTAAGGGCATAGAACAAAAGAGGACACAGCAGCACAGAAGTGATTTTCCTAATGTCACATGCCAGACAGTAGTTGGGGGTAGGGGGTCTGTTCATCCTGATATGCCTTATTGTCCTCAGCATTACAAGGACTCTTCCTTCACTGAGCATTCTCTTTTATCCCTATAGATAAACCTTCCTACAGACAAACTCACCTGTGGATAAAGTGAAAATGTTTCTGAAAATCTGAAAGAGCTTGGATCATCCTTGTGATATTCTCCAAATTTCTGACACTGGAATAAATGAGAAAGAAAATCTATATTAAGAAACATACTTGGCTTGGTCATACCATTACTGTAAGTTTGATTTTAACAGGCACATGACTTGTGGTGCTTACAACTCTGTAAACAAACAGAAACCTAGCAAAAACACCAATACAGGTTCTCTTTTTAACAAGCATTGATTTTCTTGCATATGAGGCTTTAACAACTTTGGGTGTTGGTTGTTTTCTCCTCTAAAATCACTAAGCAGAGTTAGATGATTGAACGGCCCAGAAGACATTGTTTAAAATTAAACTATTAATAAATGCTTACTTACAAATAAAAAATGAAATTATTTTTTAAAAAACCAAACAGAAAATTGAACTTTTGAAAATAAAAAAAAATTCCATATGGTTTTCTAGATACTTTGCCTCCTTTTTTTGCTAAAAATATTTACTCTACAATATCATATAGGCAGCAGAAAGTAGCAGCTCTGTCAATATCTGTAGCAGAAAAAGGTATCAATCTCTGTAGCAGAAAGTAGCAGCTCTGTCAATTTATGCTAATCACATGCTATTATTTCTCTTAATTCCTGGCAATTATCATGTGCTGAGGAAACATTAATAAATCAACCGAAAACACACGTGGAAATTAAGCATTCAGTTAGTTTTTTTCTGGTATTTTAAAAGAAACCATCACTGAACAGTAGTCACTTATGTGTCTGCAAACAAGAAACCAATCTGACTCTTTCAACACAGCTCGCTTTACCAGTCGTATAAGTTGTCTGTCCAGCCACCTCAGCACATCAGGCCCCTCCTCTGTCTCTGCCCTGTACACTGCCAATCTAGCCATGAGAATTGCAGCAGCTTCCTGGTCAAAAGATGCAGCAATGTTTTGAATCTGGGTCTGTGCATCTGCCCAGCTGCAAAATAAAAATGCAAGGATTTGCATCACAGTGAAAGGAAAAAATCCAACCTCAAAATATCCCTTCAAAATATCCCTTCAAAATTAAGGCAAAGAAAGTTTAACAGTTAGCAATTTAATAAACTCATGCTGAAGCTTCAAAAAATCTATTTGGTAGATTAAATGAGCAGCCTCACAGTTAACCATTCTTTAATTAGAAATGTTCCTTATTTGTACAGATACCATGCAACCAGTGAAATAAAATATAATGTCACTAATAGAACAGCTATCATACTTTTTAAAAAATTAATGATGAAAGGTTGTTACAGAAAACACTGTCCACAAATCTGATCACAATTCCCACATAAGGAATTTTCTTGTGCACTTTGCCAGTTTTTTTAATTTACAGAGTAAACTATTAATCAGATGTTTCATCAGTCACCAAGATTTTACTAATACAACTAATTATATTAACAACACAGTCATATCAACAGCTACGGCAATGCTTTCCTCAATAAACTGAATTTTCCATCTAATTAACCAAGCAATGATCTCCTTCAGCTTAGAGTAAATAAATGTCACTGAACATTGAAAAATGTCTTCAAAATATTAAGCATCATTTCCTAAAATTGTGAAGTATATTGAACCAAGGAAACTGGAGGTAAAGGTTATACATGGAATACCAGGTATTTACATCCCTCTGAACTGCAGTTAGCACTCTCAAGTTAAGTTATGAAGTGATTTTTGCCATTCCAAACATCTCCTCAGTACAGGCCACAGAATTTTACTCAAAGCTTCCCCTTTGTCTAAAATCACTTGGCTTTCTTTAGAGCACTGCCATAATAATGTAATAGCCACTGTAACCTCTCAGAGAAGAAACAGTCCACAGAACAAGAGAGGCAACTGTCTCAAACAAGAGACTGCTTACATAATCTACAAAGTAAAAGGCGCATATATCTGTATCTATATCTATCTATATATGTATATCTATATCTATCTCCTGACTTTTCAAAAATTATTCACAAGTAAAACATACTTTCTGGCAACTGTGGTCACTCTGATACGTCTCTGTCCACTGGAATGCTGGTACTGAGTCACAAACTGGATTGCACCACGTCCTCCTTGAGGAATGGGAGCATTGTGCTAAGTACAGAAGGAAAATAAATGAAAGGGACTCTCAAGATTTTACAGTATAATTTGAAAATATGTAATTAATTACTAGAAACGCCTAACATTCTTTGCAATAGGCACTTACATAAATGCATTGTCTGGTGCATTTATTATGTTGAGTACCTTTACTAAACACAGATAATCAACTTGGAGATTGTTAAGGGATGTTAGAAGTAGTTGCTGGCTTCACCAGATGTCCTTAAAGCAACCAATGCTCTCTCCTTACAGAGACAACATTTTTCCAGGGGGCTTATAATTCCTGGTTTCATCACAGTCTATTTGAACACCATATGATTCACTAGAATTACAGGATAAGAAAACTGATACTAGTCTAAAATATTGATTAATGTATCTCCAATAGTACTACCAAAACAAAGATTGGAATCCAGGTGTAAACTAAAATTTCAAAACTCTGCTCAGTGAAAATACAGGTTTACACAGTATGTAAGCAATTCAAAAGAGAGGAAGAGTTGAAATCAAGTATTACACACCATGACTAGGCCGGTTTTAGAGCTACTAATAAAATGAGCCCAACGTAAATACGCAAAAAAGTAAAATCAAAAGCTGACTAAGGTAAGCTCAAGTTTTCAAACCTTTGCATAGATAACAAACTATGAAATACAGCATACTAAATATATATAGAAACTACTGTCAGCTCAGTTCCTGAGCTGTTTCTTGGAATAAGAAATGATATGACAATGAGTAGCACACTTGCTCCTCATATTTTCATCCTCTTTCCTAGCAGCCCCTCAAGGAAACAGAAAACCAGACTATTTGTCCCTGATGCATTTCAATGAAACCAGTCTTTGCTTGCAAATACTGAGCAATAAATTAAAATGTAACACTATGTAGTAATTACCTCATAACTAAAACATCAGAGAAATATTGAAAAGCACTTTTAAATATACAGATTACAGAGTTTTCATATAACACAATTAAAATACATTTAGTAAGTAACACACTGAAAGAAAAACTTGGAGTTAGAGACTATAAACTCTATCCAAATTTGTAGAGTTCTTTAGTTCTCGTTATCACACACAAGAAGATCAGCCCATCATTAAGCTGTTAGTGTCCACCTCTAAACTTTGACAACACAAAATGGCAACATCATTTTTATCCCTGCTACTGTGCTTGGGGGAATCACACAAAAATACAAACTTCAATAGTCACATAAAATAAAACTACTGTGTTTAGTAGACAAGTAGACAAATATTTATTACCTGATTTACCACCTCAAAGTACAGTGCAAGTGTTGTAGTAGGATTAAGACCACAAATCTTCCACTGACAAGTGCCTCCTGTTCCAATCTCCTGCAGAAAGATTTTGTAATACTTTTATAAACCAGAAGTATTTCCTGGTTTGTGAAATACTGAATTTAGCCATTATAGGTAACTGTTTGCAACTACTCTGTCACAAGCTTTGACCCTGCTCACTCTGCCACCTTCTCAGACAAACACTCCTGCAAAGCAACTGCAGCACTGGATGTAGTAATAATAAAAAAAAAGAGATTGTTGTTTTAAACAATTAATACATTAGAAAGATCAGGAGCTGGCATTAGAAAAAAATTCAAAATGCAAGACAGAAACAGGAAAAAGTACCTGACTTCACTTAAACAGTCTCAAAAGAGGCAAAAAGCACATGTATGTGGAATGACTCCTCTAAGGCCCAACAGTAAAACTTTAAGTAATAGCCTACACACTTCATTTTATGTAGTTACACACTCTCTAGTAGCTAACAAGGTAACTGTACACAGACAGCCATGTGTTTCAATTGACATTTCCTTTTTGGCACCAAAGCAACATAAATATCTAGCAAAATCAATTAAAGTAATCCATCATCCATACTGGACACAGTGACACCAAATAAAACATTTAAGGAAAACTATGCTGGCAATACTGTCACTATGCCTGTATTCACTTGAAAGCATTATGGCTAGAGGAATTGTCCAGTTACCACTGAAATGAGCTGCATGCACTCTCATTTTACTCATATTCAAATTTTAATTCAGATAATTTCAACAAAAAGGGGTTTGGAATATAAATTAATGATGACATAACTGCAAAGCAACAGAATCTCACAACTGAATTTCCTATTACCTCCTACAAAACAGATATGTAGTTAAATAAGGAGATGTACCTTTAATTTATTTTTGAGGTTTTTAACTTTTATTGTAATATATGCAATCCCTTCAGGCAATGAAATAAGAAAAATCTGTACCAGCTCACCAAGAAAAAAAAATTCTGATTATACTGAAATTTTTATATTCACAAAGATGCAATCATAAATACAAGGAAAATTTAAGGAATAAACGTGCTTCATTAAAGCAGGCCATTTGTGAGCATTTTCATACTGGGAACTGCTCTATTATGCAGACTGTTAGGAACAAAAGTGAGACTTCTCAAATATAAGACATTTTGGTTACTTGCAAGAATTGGTTTTTTATTGCTAATCAAAAGTTAATAATATTATCTGGTAAGAAAATAAGTGATGATTTAAGTCTAATATTATTTAAAGGCATTATTTCAAGAGCCTGCAATACCTGGATCTTCCAATCAATTAATTAAATGTGCATTTGGTGAAACAGCTACAGAAATGGGAAGACAGAGTCAAGACAAAATGGATGTTTCTAAAGTTTTGTGTCCTCCTGCTCTGTCAGTTCTTTCTAAAAAACGTATTTTTATGGTTCACTTCGGATAAAAGGACACTGCTCTGATTTTAACAATAAAGCTAACTCACTTCAACTTGGTTTCTGCTACATCATCATATAACTTTTGTATAATAATTTTAAAGCAACCATATCTAAACAATCTAAACAAGTGGACAAATCTAAACAAGTAACAAGGGATCTGCAAGGTCTAATACAATTTAATCTGACCTAGTAATGAATGTGAGCTTGCATGTATTTAATTTAAAACTGGTAAAAAGTGAACACTTTGTTCCATTTAAGGAAAAGTTTCAGCCTCTCTTCAAAGCCAGGAATCTTATTTTTCCATAGTAGGATATTACCTTCATTTTCAGCGAAGTTTACTTACATTTTCTGAGACACATGGCCCCTTAGAGTTGAGAGAGACACAGGGCCCAATCGCTCCAGAAATCTTTACTTCTCTTGAAGTCTTCGTATTTCAAATAAAAATATACATTAACATGCCATGCTAAAGAATTCAGTCTCATTTTATCATTTCATAATTAAAACCTCAATGCATATTAGGTTACTGGTATCTTTAGGAAAGGTTGTAATAATGCTTGATGCATTCGGAGATGATTTTCATGTGCTCAGTTTCTACACTTAATTATGTTTGTTTGCTATACCAATTAGTGTATCTTAAACAACAGCATGAACATAAATTAAAACATGGAGAAAAGCTGCTTTATTTATAAACGTAAGAGCCTATAAAGTATACTGAGTAATGTTTCCTTTCTAAGAAAACAATTAAAATATTCAAAGGTAAGACTAAAACTGAAGACTACTAAGATAAGCCTACGCACACCCAACAAGGAATTTATACTCTGTGTCCTAAACATATTTAGCTAAAAGAAGATCCAGTTATTTACATTCTTCCAATGTCACTTTCCTGTTTGAAGTGAACTGTACATCCCTCTAGAAATGGGGTTCCCTTTCTACATTTTCTTGGATCTTTCAACAAAATTCACATAAATATGTATACAAAAAAAAGAGGCTTCAGCTGTTTGTCCTAGTAGTAAAAATGTAACAGAATTTTACCAAATATGAAAATAGTCTCATATTCTTCTACAATGTGGGACTGTGATATTTTTCACGAAACACCAAGGAAGACAGTACCTGAACCTACAGCATATTCAGCTCTAAGCTTCTCACAATGGTGGAGGTAAAAAACAACATTGTTAAAGTGCAAGAGTGGATTCTGATAAGGATGGAAAATAAAAGAAAATTTGTCCTGGACTATGCAGAGAAACTGATCTACCTAAAACCAAGAAACCACTGATACCAAAAACTAAGCTGAACAGCATTGTGAGTTTCTGATGGAGACACTTATTTTAGCTTAGTCTCTCTTTTAGCTGTCACTGAATGCAAGGTGAGAAGGAACTACCATTACACCTAACTCACATTTAGATAATCACAAAACTGCAGAAAAACAGCTAGGCAGTAACAGCTATGTACAGGTCAATCTTAATATATCTGTTTAGCATGTTCCTAAAAATTCCTTAAAAGGGCAAAGATTCCACAGTTTGTAGCCATCCTATTCCATTGTTCTACTAACAGACTGCATTTTTGTATGCTTACCTTTATTTCTAATGTGCCACCAAATCCCATTTTAAATTGTCCTTGCATATCTTTAGTGAATACTCTCTGGAAAGTTTGTTTGAATAATGATGTATTGAAGGAGTCTCCCATTACCATGTAGCCTCTAGACAATAACAAAACAAACAAAACTCATGAGTTAAAATATTTATATAGCTCATTTTTTTTAAATACTAAAACTGCAGACAGTTCATTGTGAGACATATTTTTACCTTCTTAAAATAGACTAATGTTAAATTAGTATTTTGCTACAACATTAAGGATGAAATTTTTAAGTGAGCTTTTTACCCTATGCATCTAAGGTCATTATATTATGTAACAAAAGCTTTCACTGGGAAAATTTTCAACACTAAGGATGTCCCAAGATCCTGTCAGACAATGTCAGTTTACTTCTAATATTTATTGTTTCAAACTGCAGTATTTTGTGTAGTTCACTCATTATTTCAAGGTTAAATCTACGCCCAAGAAGCATAATTTATATTTATGCTTAGCAATATTCTGTGGATGTGCAACAGTTGCCACTTGTCATGAAATATCCTGCCCTTAGAAAATAGTAATGGGAGATATTATTTTCAGTCATCAAAAAATGTTAACTGAAACCTCTTAGTTCAATATGTCAGTAGGTCAAACATTACACCCAAAAGAACGTTCCAGGTGGATTCTCAAAAATAGAATAAAACAGACATGGATAGAATCAGAAACTCTTCCCTGTATGCAGGATGTAACCAGAACCAAAAAAGAACCGCTGTAGGAGAAATAAACAAACTATACATTAAGACTACAGAAACAGGGTGAGTCACAGGAGCAGAAAGAAAGAGCAAAACAGTATAACAAAAACACAACTTGGGTTTGATGCAGAAAAGGAATAGGTGTCAAATATGCAGGTAAAATCAAATTTAAACATAAATAGCCTGAACAGTGAAAGCTCCTAAGCTAAGGTTATATATACAGCTCTAAAGAGAAGGAAGCAGTGATTAGCATGGCCGAGCTGGTCTGAAACTCAGGAGCTGTACCTGATAGTCATCTAAACCACTAGCTGAACCTATAAACAACAATATATAAAAGAATGGCATAAACAAGAAAGAATAACAGAGGGTTTTGTACCACTCTGAAGAATGAAAAAATAAGGACGACAGGTCCTTATCATTACTGAAACCTGCCACTTACACAAATACACACAGAAAAACAGGAAACAGCTTATCTGATAAATATTCTGATTAAAATGTTATTCAAGCCCCAAAAAGATCACATTTAAAGAAGAGAGCAAACCCGCTTCTGATTAAACCCAAAATTGTGGTGACAAATCTGCCAGAGGACAAGATATTCCAAAATTCCAGTACAAATGCAACCATCACAGTTTATCAGTGTGTTTATGCCTTTTTTTTTTTAATAGCAGGTTTTTGCAAGTGCTTCCTTAAACAATTAAACAACTTAAAAAACTAAAAAACTGCGTCTTCATATACTATTAAAAAACAGACACATACCCAGTGTAGTTGGGACAACACTTCATCTCCAGTAGACCAGTCTGATCCAGTGCACATGCATATATGTCAATAACATGACCATTTGTTGCAGCTCGATTAGCCAGGGCTTCAAAATGCTAAATCCAAGAAGAAAATACAGTTTATAGCAATTTACAGTGTGAACTCTCCTCATCTTCATATTACATCCTAAACTTACAAAATTTTTCTAAAACAACATTATCAGACTTCATTCACATAAAAGTGTATTTTTTCCTAAAGTTAAAACTAAGACTGGAATTTTCAACACTTGGGGTTTTTTTCTTATCAGCTGAGAGCCTGACTCACACTAAAGAGAACTGTGGTTGCTATTTAAACTAGAAAATTACTTTGATCTTCTTCCTTTTAAACTTTGCATTTAGTACTAAATCCAGCACAGAACTGAATTTACTATTCTTATCTCAAGTGCCTACAATGAAAAGTGCCTGCAACTGAGCTAATTGTTTAAGCTCCCATTATAATCAGTCAAGATGAATTCAACAGGTTTTGGATGCAGTTCATCAGCCCAAATGTACTAAATTAAACTAACTATGACTAAACTCTACAGCCTAATCCTCCCCCAACTAGAGAGACAGTTTTGAGCAGCTGTCTTAAAAGCACCAGCTTACAAGACTAGATATACCATTTGGTCACAAAATTTTTTTTCTGAATTAAACCAGAAAAACACTCCAAAGAACTTTAATGTGAGCAAGACAAGTCCTAACTCAATATACTGAAATTTCTGAAGAAATTCTTGAGAATACCACTAACCAGAGCCAGGTAAACAAAACCTCACAATTCTCACCTCTTTATACATTTGCTATTACTAACAGCATTTTACAGTGCCAAGCAGTTTCAATGTTTACTTACTGGGAAGATGTATGAAATCCCACGATCATCTCTTACCTTAGTACCCTTTTTGACATATTTTGCATTATCTTTTTCAATGTCATGCCATGATCTTATAGGTAACTTCAATTCATCCCCAACAACCATGCCAGGTCCCTGCGTAGCTGGTCCTCCGATGAACATCATTATGCGTGCACCAGTATTAGGGAAAGTGCACTGCAGGAAATAAAAAATAAATAAAACCCTTGGCTTTTGCTACAAGCTGAACAAAATAAATAAATTAGTGAGTATTTATCACACTGCTAGGATTGTAACAATAACTGCATTTTTTCACTCCAAAAAGTTAAATCTGCCATTAATTCAAATGTGTAAATGTCTACGATATTCTATGCACATATGGGATGATATCCACCAGAATCACCCTACAAATCTAATACACATCAATTAGTAAGGTTTTTACATATTGAGTGTGGTAGCTTTTCTACAAGAAAATTATCTACATTTTAGCATAGCTGTAGTGAAAGCTATTACCTCAAGGAGTCCTACAGCTATAGACAGGGCCACTCCAGAAGAACGTAAGGGCCGTTTTCCTTGTGGAACAGGCCAAGGATCCCGCTGCAGTTCACCCAAAAGATCAGTAAGATTCATATCAATTTTCTGCACTGGTTGCAAAAATCTGGAAACAAATACGTGGAAGTAGTTTAGATTTAAATTATTAAATAAAAATTTTATCAATTGCTCACTAGAAATATATTAGACAAACATTTGAAATGTCTAATTCTAGATTCTCGTCTGAATTCAGAACCATGTCTCTGCTTCATCAAAATAAAGCGGTCTGGGATTACTACATACACACTCAGCTTAAGAAGTTCAGCAAAGGGCTTGCAAAACTGAAACTTGCAGACTTAAGAGATACCACCACTATCCAGAAATAACCCTACCTAGTCAAAAGAACAGAGCAGATGATGACCTGTAAATCTCAAAAAGAAACACATTTCACTATTTCAGTGACAGTCAAAGATCAGGAGAAAAATTAACATATAAGATCTCTTTCATGCTGTTACAGGAAGTCTACATATGCAGGTAATTTTTGGAGGGCAAAGATGGCAAAGCTGTCTTTCTTTCTTGTAATTTCATAAATTTCTTCTATGTCACACTGAAATAGACAGGAAAACCAAACACCAGCCTGTAATTTCCAAATGAGAGACCAAAGGGGAGGGAAGAGGACTAGAAGAGGGAGAAAAAGGGAAGGCACAACTGGGTATCTGCATAAGAAAGGGGCACTAAAGCATCTATTAACACTTTCCAGCACACCAATCAACAGAAGCATCATTATTATTATTTATGTATCTATAACATGGGTCTCAGAACATTTCCAAAAACCATGCAGATAGTATTACTATTACCCATTGAGTCATTTCTTCCCAGTACAAACTGTAGGAAAGAACAGTGTACTAGTAAATTTGTGCCTGACCAAGAAGTTTGGCTGCCAGTTTACTGTTTTCATGGTCATAAAACCCAGGTTTTCCAGTACATCAGTGCAGTCAAGGTACATGTTCTAAGATGCTTCAAGTAGATTACCTGTTAGAAGGTGGTGGCTGCTGCACTTGAGGGCCCCGACCGACTTGGGCAACAGCTACTTTTGTAAGCCCCAGCATTTCCTGTAGTCAAATAAATAAGATTTTATTACAACATTTGTTTACAGACTATTTCACCATTAGCACCTTAATGATTTCTTTTTGTTTGCTTCTATTCATTACCTGAAGCTGTTTTGCAGATAGGTCCTTTGTTCCTCTGAAGACATAACTTTTGGAAATTCCTTCACAGCCAAGCTCATGAACTTGCACCATGCGGCCAAAGGTAATGAGACCAACTAATGCTGTTGGTGGCAGGAGACTAAGGGACATTTGCATGGATTCCTTCAGAGCTTGCAAGTCTTCATCTTCCATGCATGTATCCACAACATAAAGAAATATCAACGGCATCTGAGGACCACGCTTTGAGAAACACAATTATAATCATATGAAAAACAAGTCTTGCAGTATTTAAAATATCAAAAATGAACAAGTAAGATACATTTTTCAAAGTTTTAATTTAAATCATACCAGTAATGTCAATGTTCCATCTAACTTAACTCCCTCTCAATTAGTAATCAGGATCCAGAACAAAACCTTACCAAAGTGAACTCTGTACAAAACGGAATGCTTACTACAGAAGAAAACAAAAAGTCCTTTCAGGATATCAGATAGTTTTGAAGCATGAGCCAATTATAGACATCTTTTAATCTAAGATGAGCTTTTATTGTTCCAAATGAACTCAACAGTCATAAAGCTATTCACAATTATAAAATATTCTAGCCTGGTGACATTCCATGGCATTTCACCTCATAGTTTTATTCTAGAGACCATCAGTACTTTTTATTCTATCTAAACTAATTTTGCCGTACTAAGAGCAAACATTCTATTTACTTTGCATTACAACAGTCTGCAAAACGTACAGATTCTGTTCAGTATTCCCTCTTCCTTTGATTAAAATTTATAAGGCTTCAGTGAGTATTCAGATTACGATCTGTCTCACTGGACTCTTACAAATTTTAATCCTCAAAAATGGAATTTGGAGATTAAAAATTTGCAATTGCAAATGTTTGCAATTTAGAGGTTTAGGTCCATTTTTTATTTCTATAAAAAGTAACCTCTATCCTGAAAAAGGAAGAATATTAAAATTCAAACACCTGAACTGAATATGCATTAGCTGTCGTCTCTAAACCAGACAGCACTAAAACTAACTACTCATCATTCAAATACAAACTTAAATTCAAATGATTAATGAGGGGTGAATGAACAGTCAAATCTGAACGAAATTACTACAGCAAGCAACAGAGGTAAGCAGCCTCCTGACACAAACGCAAATTAAACTCATTGTAAAGAAACAGACCTAATCAAAGTATCACCTTTACAGAAGAACTCTTTTTCCTTGTTTTTTAAACCAGTGTTATTAGCCATCCTAACACTCAAATGTTTTCCTTTTCCAACTGATGGCATCAATGTTCAAACTACTAACAAGCACATATATACTTGCAGTCACTAAAATACAGTGGGGAAGTAAAACCAAAATTTATTCTTTTTGTATATTAGAAGGCAATAGAAGTTCCAAGATTCTATTTAATGATTTTACCTGTACTACATATTCAATGCTGGAGAATTGAGGCAAAAGTTCAGCTGGTTGATTCATTTCAGATATGCCAGCGTAAGTAGGAGGAAACTGCAAATAAAAACACAGAAATTAAATATAAATAAAATATTACAATTTCTACAAAAATAAGAAAAAAATAAGTACTTTTTTCAACAGATATTCACTACTGCTGTGACGAAAAAAATCTCAATGCAATGTCTGAAGATACAGTTGCACACTCCTGCTCTTGCTGTCAATTTCAGTTTGCAACTATAATTTGAAAAATCAAGATTTTCATTTCACCGTGTAAAAAATATTTTCTATATGCTGAATGTTTAATTTTCTTACCTGGTTTCTCTGGTAACAAAAGTTGCAAGCCCAGAGTTTTGCTCGATAATCCACCTGGCTATAAAAATACAATAGGAAAAGTTTATATAGCACGAACAATTCATTTTCCTCCACTGTCCCTAGAATACTTTTCTTTAAAGTTTTAAAAAACAGTGACTTTGAAAAAGCTTCCGTGTAATATACTTTCTCCTAAATACCCACACTACAAACTGAAAATAAGTGGAGCCTTACACAGATGTATCAGGCAAATTACTGGGTTTAGGGAAAAGGAATGGTCTTCAGGAAAAAGATGAAAGTAAGAAATTTAAAAATACAGGCTTCGCACCTATATTAGAGCCTTCCTCCATGGTTTTAGCAAATCTTTTTAACTCTACTTTCATATTTTTCATCTTTTTCTGCCTCTATTAGCTGTCAGTGTGGGACTATCCTGAATATACACTATGCTCTAAAGAAACAGGTTCCAACATAACAACTATCTCTATAACCAAAACAACATTGTTTTCAGTTGATGACTCTACCTCCTCTTGCCTACACTTCTCTTAGTACTCAGTTTAAATAAAAAAATATAAATTCTATCTTCATGCCAGAGATGTCTTCACAAAGTCCTAATCACATCTTAAGGGAAAGTCAACTTAGTAGTTCTCAATATACACTTCCTGCTGTTATATCTTCTCCTGTCTACAAGAGCAAAAATCTTTTTTAAAAAATCATTAAATCTTCAGGTAAGTTCCAGCATGCTGTAAACAAAACACAGATCTATTGCTACCTAATTATCTTTACCAGTTATAGGGGTTGCAAATTACCTAGCCCAAAGTGCCACACAGGCTTCAAGTCTCCCCAAACTGAGTCTCTAATCACCCTTACAGGGGAAAAAAATCCAGTCATGACTTGCACACACAATACAAGAAAAATGTACACAGTTCACTGTAATGTTGGCATCTGTCTGACCCTTTACAAGTTTCTCTTTTCATTGTTTTTCTTCCAGCCCTCAATAAAAGATAATGCTTCTGAAAAAGTTAACTTCAACTAAGTCTGACTTCCAGTATAACCAGCCACTGTGGCTGTTTAATACCAAAACACAATTTTACATCTGCTTTGAAGTTGTTTTTTCTCCCAAGCAGGGACAAGTCATTCATAACATTAAATTTGTTCTACAGGTTCTCTGACATCATGTCTAATCTCTATCATTCAGGACCCTTCCCATGCCCATCAAACTCCAACTTAGAAATCATTGTTTCTTTTCCATACTGCTATGACAGGAATGACATATGAAACACTTCCTCTGCTTCCGACCCAAACTTATCCATGACCACTCCACAATCATTTGAGCTTGTGCCAATATCATCCTTAAGCTTAAATAGCTTTCCACCCTCTTTCATGCCCGCTTTTGATGTTATCTATCACCTTCTGTTTCAGTAAACTAAACCAGGTAACCTGCTTTGGTCCACAAATGAACTAAGGTCAGTAATAAATGTAGTTTATTTCACTTGGAAATTAAACTATATCAGGGTCCAACAGTTCAAAAGATACAGTATTGTAACCTTCTACCAAGTCATTTTCAAGAGGCAAAATGCAAGAGTATACTAACTCCCAAAATTTATAGTACCAGAAAACTAACATATCTAATTAGTAGTAAGAACATTGAAACGACTCATTAAATGAAAGCTATGTTTTAAGTATGTATGTTACATATGCAAATCCTTGTGCAGAACCTCCTAAGATCTCTAAGTCTGCGCTGTATAATGACGTGAAGAGTATTTGAACTTCTCTATACCAGATCTTTCACACAGTTCAGCTACCACTGTTCTCAAGATTCTGAGGCAAAGTACTGGAATAACATATGCATTAGGTTTACCATAAGGGATTCAGAACAGCTCGGCACGTGGTCCTACTGCACAACACCGGCTCATACTGAATAGGAGGCAAGTCTGGCCGTTCCTTCAGTGGCGTGAAGAGGGCAGCCACTGGGACTACCATTCTTGTAGCTTCAAGACGACTTGAAGGCCAAACATTCCAGCTGAATCTAACTCCATCTCTGTCCTCATTCTGCTGGATAAATTCCAGGAAGGTTGTCATGGTCAAGTTCTCTCTTTATCACTAAAATAAAAATGTAACTGTTAACAGAATGTTGACATTTTTATCCACTAAATGCTGAATGCACTTGATGACAGTCACACATTCAAATACTGTAACTGAGTTGCAGTCAATAAAACAATGAGTAGAGCTTCTTAAATCCTTGAAGCAATAGCTAGAATTCTAAGGGAAAACAAAATACTGCTGTATAAAATTTCATAAAGAGTTTTCTAACCATATTTTGGTATCTCATGATGCAGCCTACATGCAAACATAAAGGAATAACAACATGATATTCCACAAGAGTATATTCCTACAGCAAAGCTAGGAAATAACTTTGTAAGAAATACAAGTGCCATATTCTAATATATTATCTACCAAGAAGCACTTTTCAACAATTCTTTGAATTCGAATTTACCACTTTGGGCACTGACTTAAGGCTTTCAAAATTTTCTGCTACTATTACTTACAAGCTGGAGGACTGGGGAGCACAGACACATCTGAAAAGCTCAACAGGTACCTGTGAACATCCGGGAAAAGTCAGCAAGGAACGCTCCCTCCCTTCATACCCAAACTCCTCAGCTACACACTGTTCCTGACTATCTGCTGCATGCTACACAGTACCTTTTATAGTACACATAGCACAGGTTTTTCCAGGAACTAGGATATCTAAACTCACACGGCCTAATAATTAAGGATTTACTGCAAAAGCCTACATGAACTGCCTAAGAGGAAGTAGAAATACTCCTTGGTCTCAATTTATACTGTACAGAAGTTAATGAACAGCTATTAGAAATACTGGAACCCTCATGAACTGGGATTTAAATCAGGAATTCTCACAAGCACATTGACATTCTTAGTCCTGCCATTACATACACTACAGGAGACTCCTAGAAACTCTCAATTTATCAAAACATACCTCTATCAAAATTACAATGGCATTGCACCTTTAGTTTCTATGGCAGCTAAAAACTTCCGAAGTTATTTTAAAGTATAGCGTAACTTAATGGTTTTATTCTAATCCTTTTAAGACAACAGATTAACAAAATACATAAAGCAAAGGGAAGTGCCACATTTCACAGTTAATATCCTTACGGAATAATCAACTGCCAGTATTTTAATGGGCATGTCTCACTGATCTTAGGAGCAAACCCGCTCCTATCTAGACACGTCACGGCAATTACAGCACAGGGAGCATGAGGGACTTTGTGCATAAGAGCACTTCCACCATTGCTTTTACTCAAATTGCTGCAAAGCCATTGGGCAGGGGACAAAACTTAGCAGAAGAGAGAATATCTGGAAGTTGTAATTACCTCAGAGAAATCAGAGACAGAAATTAACTCAGCTAAGAGAGGAAAGGACATCTGGTATTTTGAAGAGGATACAGAATTTAAGGAATTTCTCTCCTAAGACATCAAAATCCATCCGTGTTTCATAAAATAGTTGAAGGAACATTATCTCTGAAAAATGGGAAAATTGATGGAAGAATCTGCATAAGGCAACTATCTCAACTATAACCACAACTGAACAATCTCTCCATCTAAAAATTATTTCCTGAGAAGACAGAGAAAATTGCAACTTAAGGCTATTTCAGCCATTCACTTGCATCAGCTACAGAGCTCACCAAATCCAGCTCCAAACACTGCAACGTGTCACACTTTCTGTACTGGACTTCAATGCATTTTCTCCACATTTCAAACTCTATGTTTGAAATGGCTGTACGTGGATATTACTTACACCACTCAGTTACTGCTCCTTAAAGGGCAATGTACAAACACCAGTGTGCAGTGACTAATCACGTGCACACACATACATAAACGGTTTGTTGGATTTACTGAGTTAAACACTGTTATTTTCTAGTAAAACAAGGATTTCCTATTAAGAAGGCAAAAGTGGCTAATAATCAAGTTCTCCTCCACCTTTTCTTCTGTCCTTTTCAAGAGCCAAAAATGCTTACCTATTTCATCATTCATCAAATGTGGAACTCTTGGTCTGACAACTTACATTCAGTACCATTGTTACAGCTATGCAGACACATTTTCTGGGATAGGCGTGGAGATGTATTGCATTATACAAGAACAGCAAACCCTCCCGGCCTACAGGTTACACACCAAATTTTGGACACCTGAATGTCACAAAATACACACTGCCCAGCTCAGAAAACCACCAAGAAGGGATTTTCAGAACAGCTGAATAGCAACAGTTCCCACATTGGGGTGTCACTGCTTTACCTTTGCTGCAGACTAGGATAGCCAGAAAAGAACAGAAATCCTTTCTGACTTGCTTCCTCCCCCCCACTTCTAAGGCTGAATGTAGCTCACAACCCTGCACCATGACAATCTCAACTGTGTGTCACAAAAGAAGCCACATTTGAATGCCATTGAGAGTCACTGGTTGACTATCAGCACCTTTAAACATTTACACATCACAGGTAAATGTGTCCCAATATAGAATATCCCAGAAACAATATCCTCTAATCCTTGCATGCATATACAAACAAAATCAAAACATTTCTCTCTACGGCATTGTAAGAGTTCCAGCATAGATAGATCAAAGTCCCTCACAGGACCGTGTGTTTAAATACCACTAAATCAGTACAGTTCACTGCACACTTTTCTTACAACACACCTATTCTTCCAGTTTATTATGCACTAACAACCTGGTAAAAGAGATCAATAATAAAACCTTTAATTAATTTTTTAATGCCCAAATCACATATCAGATACAAATCTATTTCAGTTCCAAGAAGGAACTAAAATATATGAACAGAATGGTTTAAATAGTTATCTAAAGTTGCTGACAACATTTTCACCACTCAAGTGCAGTCATCCTCTAAATCTGCTCTCCCAGACTTCTCACTGAGAACTCTTTTTTTTTAAACAACCAGTGTATGTGAGAACCCACCTAAATTAAAAAATACACACATATTTAAACGCAGCAGGGCCTGCGTTTCTTGTAGCTTTACCTATACTGCAAGGCACCCCCGTCAGTGGCACAGCGGCGTAGGTACAGCACAGCTCCGGGACAGGAGCACCACAGGCGCTGCCGGTGAGAGCCGCCCTTTAGCCCCGGCCGTGCAAAGGCCGTGCCGCGCCGGCCCTACCCGAGCGCCGGCAGCCCCGGCCGAGCCGGGGGCTGCTG
>VZRQ01002938.1:1444598-1489679 GCA_013397975.1 Machaerirhynchus nigripectus | reverse complement strand
CCACGTCAAGGGGCAGAGAGCGGGGGCGGGCTGAGCTCCGCCGCTCCCCCGCCCCCGAGGCAGCCCGCCGGCGCCCCGCGGGCCTCCCCGGCCAGCGCAGCGGGGCCGGCCTCAGCCATCCCTCAGCTCTGACCGTTGTTTCGCCGCCTTGAGGGCTCCTGCTCGCGTGTGTGTTCTCTGCCCTGTTCGGCTTTCTTCTAAAGGTCGGTCGTCTGCATCTCGATCTCAAATCCGTTCAGGAAAAAAGGCATCCCGACCACAGGGGGCATTTTGGCATTCTCTGCCCGCCGACAGCATTCGGCTCCCGCATGCTGCGCCTGTGCCCGCGCGTACCGGAGCTGCCTGCGGCCCCGCCGGTGGTTGCGCTGCGTTGTCCGCTGCTGCTCTGTCCAGCACGGAATTTCTCGGGACCGAAACAGCCGCGCTTCCGGGAGTCCTTGAGTTCACCCTGCTTGTTCCCATCTTCCACCATGTGTACTTAAAGCAACTTTTTAATCTGGAAGATTGTTTACGTGTTTCTTCTGAGTGCCTGGGGAAAAAATACTGAAATTATATTCCTGGTGGGTTTTAGCCTGAAACAATCCTATATCTCGTATTTATAAATATTTAATACATATTTTTTACTATCTGTACAATAACTATCCAATAGCCTTTACTGTATGGGTTTGTCTAGGTTTTTTGTTAGTATGGTCAGCTTTTTATCCCCAAACGCAAGTTACAGTGACTCTTCAGTTTCAGGAATTGTTTTTAATAAGCCTGTCGTGAAAGGCCAGAACAGTAACTTCTGTCTTTCCTGAGATACGTTAGTGCAACTAATCCAGACATGAGGGAGGACTGAAGAACATTCTGCTGACTGACAACCATATCCTCCTTCATTGCAACTCGGAAAACATTCTGTGACCCAGCAACCAAATATAAATGACTAAAACAACTTTATTCTCTTTTCTTACATGTCAAATGTGATTATGATAGAATTTCTTTGCCATTATTATCTCCAGTATGGTTTACCAGTCCTTTTCAGTCTAAAAACATGAATAGGTAAACAACAGCAGAATTTAGGGGAGGGAATTTCCTCACCCTCAAATTTCACTGCCATTTGTGGAAGTGTTAAGCAGGAGCTTGCCAATAACATGCAATATCCTCACTCTGAACACAAAAGAAAAAAAAAAAAAAGACCAACTCCAAAACCCCACAACGTGGCAAACTTCAAACAGATGCAGAGAAAGTGACTGTGTTATAATTTCAAAAGTATTAAAATACCTTGCAAAATATTTTCAGAAAATTACCTTAAAAAGAGGCAAGTCACGAAGTATAAACTGCAGGATGAACTCTATAAATAAGAGAAAAAGAGGCAACTGACATTTAAAGACACTCAAAGGGCAAGAAGGGAAAACAGGAAAGTATAAAACTCTAAAAGTTCACTACAAACAAAAGATATTCAGTAGTTTTAATTAGTCTTTAGCACAATTACATTTCATTACATAAGAACTCAATCCAATGCTCTAAACTTAAAGGAAAGTCTTGCAGCTGTTATGATGATGCAAACCACAGAGAGAATCAAGGAGAAAGAAAAAAGTAGAACAGAAAATACATATATACTCATAAGAAAATATTTTGTTAGCTGTCCATATTAGAATGTATACTGAAAGCATTTTAATTTTTCATAATGCAGAATTTATGTGGGGGTTTTTTGGGTTTGTTCGGTTTTTTAGCCAACAGGGCATATCCATTAATGCAGCTCACCCTTTCTTTGGAAGAGTACTCTTCTTTACTAACTAAGCAGTTGAGGAGAAAGAATATACATTTCTAGTTTCATTTTCTTCTTTCTCCACGGAGTCATATTTGCTAGCCATTGCATCAGCATTGTTGGTAAGACATGCAAGGAACGACTTTATTACCTGTGGAAGATTATCTAGAATAATTAAAAATATGTTGCTTTGTTTAGAAAGTATTAATGGAAAGAGCCAGAAAAAGTAATCTAAAGCTAGAAAGTATATTTAAACTGTATTTATATCTGTGGATTCTCTTTCTGTTCATAGTTCTTGACTTTACTATAAATAGGAAAAATAAATTCTGAATATTACAAAAGTATTAGAAATTAACTTTTTATAGCTGGACTCACCAACGTTTTTGTCTTGATCATCAGTCGGCCTTTCCAGAGTTATCACTGTAGTCTTAAGCGGGTTTTATTTCTAGTGGTGACTGCAATTGCTGCATACTCAACCAGGACATTAGATCCGGGTTTCAGAAATAAAACTCCTTGGTACACGTAAGTGCTTTTGGAAACATGTTAAAACAAACAAAAGCCATTGGAGAGGAGGAGTTAAGTTAGGTGTTTACTTAGAACTGCTAAAATACAGACATGCAGGGGATTAAAAAAGAAAAGCACATTGCTTTTTTTTGAATTTATGTCAGAAGTATCTAAAGGTACCTGAAATATTAGATCTAAACTGAGTTTGCATGCAGAACTAATAGGAAAGATAATATACCGATTGACATTTTGTGTAACAGGAATTTCATAACACACAATGTAAATTACAGCATCATCCTTTTGCTTTTTATCTTACCTGAGAAACAATGCCCCTTTGTGCATTAAGAATGCTTTCTGGCATGTGGGTGCTCACACATAATAGCCTTCAGATAAACCAATACAGCAACAACTCAGGCATTGACCGTTCCAGAATAGGAACTCCATCTTGAAGTTTATAACCATTAACTTTTATGTAACTGATTTTAACCACAGATCTCAAAGCATTTCAAGGAAGGGACAAGTATTATGAATACTGGGTGTTCACAGGTAAAATAAGAGAGTAGTAATGGGTGAGCTTTAAAGAACTGCTTGCAAAAACTACAGTGTATTAGAATAATGGCACAGGGCCTAATGAAAGAAGTTCTTAAAGGTTTCCACCTATTCACCACAAAAATAGGCCTAGTTTGATAGGCAGCGAATTGGCAAACCCCTTTCTGCCACTGCTCTTTGGCCAAATTTCCTTTATTCCCTTTCGGTGGTTTCCAGGGCAGCCAAGATGCCCAGAGCGAGTCGCGACACATCACAGCGCAAGGCCAAGGCTCCCCCACCGGGGCGCACGGCCCGAGCGCGGCCGGGCCGCCCTGAGGGCTCCGCGGGAACTTCCCCGCCCCCCGCGCGCTGCCCGGCTCCGCGCGGCNGGAGTATCTGAAGCGCGTCCAGTGAGTGGCGGGGCGGACGAGCCGGGGCCGGCCCGTCACCTCTCCGCGAGAGCGGCGCGGCCGCCGGTGCTGCCCGGGCCGCGCTTCGTGTCGGGGCGCGCCAGGGCGGCCGTGCGGTGCTGCCCTTCGCCGGTATAGTCGGTGTTTTACACACCTGCAGGAGGGGCAGGTACCGCTCTCTTTCCTCTCGTGACCGGTGACAGGACTCGAGGAAAAGGCATGAAGCCGTGTCAGGGGAGGTTTAGGCTGGATATCAGGAAAAGGTTCTTCACCCAGAGGGTGATTGAGCACTGGAACAGGCTCCCAGGGAAGTGGTCACAGCACCACGCCTGACAGAGTTCGAGAAACATTTGGATAGCGATCTCGAGCACAGGTGTGATTTCTGGGGTGTCCGGTGCAAGGAGTTGGACTCAATTGGTCCCTCCATGATTTTATGAGTATTACAGAGGCATATATCAACCTGTTAGAGGAAAGAAGAAATGCAGCCCACTTAATTCTATTTTGTAGGATTGAAGCAGCTCGATGTCCTGACGTGGTCGTGGCACAAATAGATCCCAGAAAATTGAAAAAGAAGCAGACAGTAAACATTTCAGTAAGTTTGAGAGGTTCTACACGTTTTGAGAGGGGGAAAAAAAGGGGGGGGAAGATGTTGCTATAATGACGTTTGTATTAATTTTGGGGAGTCGTTGGCATAACTAAATAGCACTAGCACTGCTAGATTCTAAAAGCATCTACGGAATTTAATGTCTGTGTTTGAAGAAACCCCTGCTCAACTGCTGGGTAACAGCAGTCTTTCTAACTGATTCAAGTGGTAATCCCCATACTATTTGATACACAGCAGACTATTTTACTGTCTGAGGAAATCAAATGTTGCATTTAATTTTACAATTATTTCATCATAAAACCTGCACTGTCTTTGGGTTTAAGTCTATATCTAGCATAAGGGTAGTAAGTGCAGCTAAGCTTTGTCAAAGTCAGATGAAATTCTAGCACCACTTCTTTCCTTTTGGAAGGAGTATTTTATTGGAACTTTTCCTTACTGTTGAAGCACATTTTTCTGTTGTTGCATTGCCCTGCCAGCTTGGTTTTTAATCTACTTTCAAATAGTTGAAGAGACCAAGTGTGCCTTTCTTCCAATGAAAACGATGTAATCTGAGATTTCACTATTTTTGCTCAAAGGAAGTTTCTAGTACTGACATGACCTTGTAACTTCTGTAGCCATGCTCTTCATCTGTCTCATCGGTGTAGTGGCATTCTTAAACACTTGTAAAAATATTTTAATTTGTTTAATAACTCTTTCATGCTAATCTTTAAAGAGGTTATATCTACTTAACTATCAGGCTTAATTTCCTAGATGGTTTTGTGGTCTTCTGTCTTCCTCCACTTACTGTCTTGACAAGTAGAATGCCTAAGATTGATAGCATCTGTCACAGATAAGGCAACAGCATCCTGCTTTTTATGAGCAGGGAGATTAAAGCAGATCAGTTGCTGAAAGGAAGACCTTAAGTAATTCTTTGACAATGTATTTTGAACACTTAGATTTCCTTCTTATGTACATATGAGAAGAGTCAAACAGAATATATTTTGTCTAAACCAAATTCTTAAATCAGTTTTGGGTGTGGTCCTGAAATTACCTTTCTTAGGTGAAGATTTAAAGGACATTGTTTACCTGACAATACACATTTACTGATTCTCTTGTTCTTAAGGATTCTTCTTATAAAGCTCTCTTTACATTATAATTATTGCCAGTGTTTCCTCAGATTTCCGGATGTCAGCCTGCTCCTGAAGGATACTCTCCAACGCTCAAGTGGCAGCAGCAGCAAGTGGCCAATTTCTCAGCTGTTCGTCAGGTACAAGATAGTCTGTGAGGGGTCTTGCATGGTCTAGATAGAACATAGCTGTGCTTTACTGGGGACAACTTTACATCTAGTATAGAAATGTTATGATTTTGTAGCAGAATAGATGTTTATAGGCAAGTGTTTTAAATTCTTGAAGCTATTTGAGCATATACTGTGTGGCTTTCAAACCTCTGATAAAACTCTGGAGAGTCACATTTAAGAAATTCTCCTTCAAAAAAAAAAAGCCAGTATTTAGATTAAATGGTATGGCATAGTTGAGAAACGACAAAAACCCCTATGATGTTATGCAGTTATATTAAAACCTAGTGCTAGCAGGAAATGTTCTGCTGAACTCAGCGTTAACTAAGAACCAAGTGGATGCTAACCCATCAGGAGATTCATAAAGTCCATTTACACAGTCCATTTAGGAATCTGTTGATAGAGGTGGAAACCCATTATGAGGAGAAATACTGATTTGGTAAAACGTATTTGTAAGGTTGTAGAGTTAGCAGAGACTTTAATGTTTCGTGACACATTTGCACCCTGCTCGAAATAACACAGGAACAGAATATTAAACAGTCTCAAAGGGTAAAGGCTGTAAGTTCAGCTAAGCTTTACTAAAGTTTTAAACTGAAGAAGGGTCGATTTAGATTAGATATATGGAAGAATTTTTTTACAGTGAGGGTGGTGAAACACTGGCACAGGTTGCCCAGAGAGGGGTGGATGCCCCATCCCTCTATAAACACTAAAGATCAGGTTGGATGGGGCTCTGAGCCTGATGTAGTTGAAGATGTCCCTGCCCATGGAGGAGGGGTTGGAGTAGCTGGCCTGTGAAGGTCCCTTCCAACCCAAATCTTTTTATGATTCTATTATTCTCTGTGCATAGTTCAAACAGGGTGGAATGGAAAATATAATAAAGATGTAGGTAGAGATCATTTGTTATTTCAGCGTTGCAGACAGCATGTTTACAGTGCATTGATGCTGTATTATATACAGCATCACTGTATACAGATGTATACTGATGCTCAGTACCTCAAGTACTGAGGTGTGACCAACTGAGCTGGAGCTGCTCTAGCACTGAACTCTGCATGAGCTCATGTACCATGTTTTTTCAGGGAGGAAAATTAGTGAAGGAGGAGATCTGTACTACTGCATCTACATTGTAACAGTAACTGAGCTAGCCCGTTTCTGCGAGGGATCACATTGCATCCTGTATATTGGGCATAATCTAACATTTTAGCAGAACTAAGGAGACTGACATCTAAAGGCTTATTCACTGTGTAGGTATTTCTTTTATGCTGAAATAAATTGTCTTCTCATCTGTGCCAGAATTAACACTGTGAAGTATGAGACTATCCTAAAAAGTATTTAAAACCAAAAAAGAGCATCAGAATTCACTTGTTCAACCAGTGCATCAGCTGCTGTTACTTAGAGCGTTTTTAGGGGTCTTTTATACAGCTACAGTAACAACTGGAGTGGGAGACAAATTTCTTCTGCTACGGTAACTGTCAAGCAGGCCAATTTTTCTTAACACAGGATTCCTGCCAGGTAGAAGAAATGTGCTAAGAAAGCACGCTTGCCTTCCTTCAAACAATTCTATAGACCTCCGATACAGATACAGACCACTGCTGGAAATAGGATATTGGCTTTGTGCGGGCTTTTGGATTAAATCAAGTGGGTTTTTTCTTAAGATTGTTCTAACCAGAAAAGTCTAGAAGACTATTAAATCTTACTACCTCAGCTTAACCTTATGTAATAGACTTCAAAATGCCTTCAGCTTTAACATTACTTCCAAAAACCCAGCATGAGCATCTTAATTACATTTCTGCAAAGAGGCATGGGAAATATTTAGCCCGTTGTGCTGGCTATAAATCCACTGATTTATAGAAAGTCATAAAATATACTTTTCATGCATTTTAAGAATAATGAAAAGCCCTGATGGTTAGGATAAAATAACTGCAGAGTTAAACTGTGATTTGGCTTTGTTTTAATTACTCAGAGCCTGAGCAAACACAGGAATCACTGGCGGTCACAACATTTGGACAGCAATGTTACTATGGTGAGTAGAATTCATAACAGCGCTCTGTAGTTTGCTTTCCCAGTTATTAAATCCACAGTTAATCTTGCTTTATAGATTCGCATAACAATTTATGAGTATTATCAAGTCTTTTCTCCTGTGTCTTCAAGATAACAGTATCACACAATTTTAATTTATTTTTATTTACTTCAGCCAAAATCAGAAGATGAAGAAGGCTGGAAGAAGTTCTGCTTGGGTGAAAGAGTATACTCAGAAATAGATGCACTGTCTGATAATGAAAATTTAGGAATTGATTACATAAAGGTGAGTACAGGACTTCTATTTAATTTTCAGCAGCTATTTTCTAGACTAACTGCCAGAAACAATCCTCTGTTTATTACCACTTTGTGCTAAATAGAAAGTAGGATTTGGTGAGCCCAGCAAGTCTCATTTTACATTCTTTTTAAGCAGGAATTAAGTGAAGCAGAAAATAAGTCTATGTCTTCAGTCAAAATTTGAAGAGTTCCTCCATCCGTTATCAGCTAAAGTCACTACTTTGTTCTCACTGAACTTGAATGGAAGCTTTCTTCATAGTCTGCTTTAGTGTTTTGTTGCATAGTGATACTATGGTGATATATAGTGATACATAGTGGTTACCCTCCTCTATCAACATGTTCTTCATTGCATCATTTTGAAAAAACAAAACTTTAACAAGTAACAGTAGAAGCAAGGTGCTCTGATACTTCACTGGGCCTTCAACTTTCTTGAAGATACTTTTCTAATAAATTTCAAAGCTCAGAACAGACTTCCAAATTGCTACAAGTGTCTGAACATCAAATTAAAATCTTAGTATGTTCTAAATTGGAACAAAAATGTCATAATGTTTGCATTTTCCAACTTGATTTCTTTCAGGTGGGCTTTCCCCCCTTACTAAGTATTGTAAGCAGGATGAATCAGGTGAGCCTACCTCTTAGAATCATATCATGACATTGCCTGTATCATTTCTCATATTCTGGCTGCTGCAGAAGGCTTATCTATTTTTCTTTGCCTAGAGTAGACAATTGTTTATTACAAATTCTAGTCATTGTACACTTTGAAGGAAAATTATTCATTATCTCACATTCAGCTACAAATAACTTTACTAGCAAAGATTTTTCATTACTAGTTCTGAAAGTATTCTGTTGTTGTAATTTCTCTATAACACATGTAATGTTTGAATTTTTGCTGAATGCCCCAATAGGTGCTTTACAATGTTTTTAAATGTCTCATTTAGTGTTTTAAATGCAGTACTTCAATTTGATTGTGAAATTCTAAGTACATTGCAAGGCTAGAAGAATCACACTTTCCTTTACTTCATTTCCCGCTTGCCACCATTAAACACAACCAAGCAGTCAGTGTGATGTCTCTTTCCTAATCTGTAGCTACTTATCCATAACTTTTCATTTACACAGAAAATTACCTCATTTCATATCAAGTTCTTTCCAAAAAGTGGTACTTTTAACAGTTACTTTACTCTTACATCTAACTTCAACCTGGAATAAATACGGTAGAGTGAAAATACTTTTTATATAATAAAATCCTTCAGGTAGAAGGGCAGCAAAACAAAACATTGCAGATACTGTACTGTCTCTTTCTGTTCCTCTTTTGAAGGCAACAGTAACCAGTGTCTTAGAATACCTGATAAGCTGGTTTGGAGAGAAAAAATTTACTCCAGAACTGGTAATTTTTAATTTATTCTAACTACTTGCACATGAATGCATTAAGCAATGAATAAATTGTTTGCAGTTTTCTATTATTTTAATTTTCTAAAGAGTTCTCTAGATGGTTGTATCATATTGTTACTTTCAAAACTTTCTTGATTAGATACTAAAGTGAGTATTCACAGTTGTTTTTGGAAGGCTGAATTACAAAGCATAACAGATACAGAGATAAAAAGTAGTGCCCAAACCGCCTCCCCTTTGTATCACTTGCCACACTAACTTAAGCCACAACACTTGATGAGTATCGACATTTAGGAGACAAGAGAGACCACAGCAGCTTTGGTTCTGTCAGGATGCTGCACCCTCTTTACCGACACCTCCAATTACAGTGTGCTGCCAAAGACACATTTAATCTTTCCACACGCAGCACAGACCTGAAAGCTTAGCTGCATTCATGGGATGACAAATGAAACCTACTAAGAACTCCTGAGTGACAGGCTACATTGGCATGAAGTTTGGCCACAACTAGACTGACTAGCTGTGTAATGGCATCATATCTACAGAAGACCTTGGTGGATGCATCTCATCTCCTTCAGTACCACAAAGCGAGAGAGTAATGAAAAATTACATGACTCTTAGCATAGTTTCACTTTTTCTGCCACTTCAAGGCCTTTCATGTTCTGTCCTTTCCTGTGTAAGACTGTTTCCTTTTTAACCAGTATGTTGCAGAGGATGTGCACATTGACTTTCAGTTTAGTTCCCCAATGAAGGCCACTAGACACTGTAATTAAATTATGAAGTTAGACTGGTAGCAGAAATTAAGTTTGTAAGAATGCAGTAGAATTCAGTGACATAAAACTCAAAGGACATGTTTTCACTGTGCAAATCTTAAAGCAGATCTAACAACTAATTCCACAAAGACCTGAGTTCATACATTTAGTCTTCAGGAATGTTTTTTCACGGATTGTGAAGTTAAAAATTAATAGCCAAGTAATAATGTTTAGATGTTACTAAAATAATCCTTCCTTCAGACTGTAATAGTGGCAAGTATAATTTATATCTTGGCCAGAATTCAAAAAAATGCCAGGAAACCCAGGAGTAGTGCTCACAAGAATCTTATCTAGAGACACAAAACTCTCTACCAAGTAGTGTCTAATGTGGTTTTCAAAATTCAATTATGGCATATAGCACTTGAATGTAATTTTGTTTTGAGACAAACTCCAGTCCTGCTCTGTATAACATGAATTGCTTGAATCTTCAAGGAAATGCTCAGAATTAAAATTTTGTTATTTGAATCCTCACAGGGTAGATGGCTTTATGCACTGTTGGCATGCCTTGAAAAACCTTTGCTACCTGAAGCTCACTCCCTTATTCGGCAGCTGGCAAGACGATGTTCAGAAGTCAGGGCACTGGAGGTAAGATTTAATATAACTGTGCAAAGGACTTGGTGAATTTAGCAGGTAAGGATGATAATTTTTCAGAAATCTTAATAATTAATTTTTCATGTTTTAAGTTGGCTCAAGAATGAAGGGAAGACTACAAATACACGTAACATGGCATATAACAGCTTCTCTATTTGACACAGGTAACAAAACAATTGTTGTAACATTTATCTCTTTCCCAGGAGAGCAAGAATGAAGAACAAATATCAGCTCTGAGCTTGATAATCTGCTTAGTTAGCAGGTAATACAAATTATACACCTAAACCAGTAATGTAGATCTAGCATAAATGTGATTATTTGTACTAACCTAAATCCTTTTAAAAGTGAAAGTCAGTAAAAGTATCCTGGGCCAGTGCAGCAAATATATTTAGCTAAAAGGACTTAGGTTTATGTTAAGAGTAAAGTAAACTTACTCCTTTCTTCAGATGAGCCCCCTGAACCATAAAGCCATAATTATGATAGCAACACTAAAATATGAGCTAGAAAGCAATGGGTCAGACAACTTGAAGTAAGGAATATGTTGCACTGGAGGTTTCTTATCATATTTCACTTCATTCCTAGGTACTTCGATCAACGTGACCTGGCTGACGAGCCTTCCTAGGCTGTTTTGAGGACATCCAGTATTTTGCATTGCCATAGTACAAACAGCAGTATCAGAGTTAACAGCGAGACACTGGACTGTTCAGACCTGAAGTACTATAAAATCCCTTCAGAACACCCTCAAACTAATGCATTTGGGACAGCTGTAAATAACTTCAGCTGAGTTTTAGCTGAGATTGTCAGTGTCTCCAATACCATCACTACCATCATTGTAAAGTGGTAGCTGAAGTGTTCAGCATCACCTCTCAAGCTCCTGTCTTCGTAAAAAAAATTCCTGGTTAGTAATTTCTACAATCTGAGTAATCTGTGCACACTGCTATTAGGTGAAGTCTGAGGTTACATTACAAATTATTATTCTTTTTCTAACAGACTTACTGAGGACTTTTTTAATAAAACTAAAGGATTTAAAAGACTGTTCTTAAACATTGTGGGTATTCTTATGCTATATTATTTAACAGCAGCCTTACTATAGAAATCTGTAGTTAGGGCTGAATGTGTTTTTTCAAGTTTTGGTGCCTGAGCTCTAGCACTGCTTAGCAGTTCAACTACAGCCAGCACGTTACTGAAACATTTGTTTTAGTAAAAGATAAACATTACTACTTCTTGAGTCATAATACTATTTTTAGTAAACAGTTGCATAAACCAGTGAAAATTACACACCTGTATTCAATGCTTTTAGTAGAAGCATTTATTAACAGAATTTTAAAAATTATTTTCTCTAAGGTTATCCTGACAAATACATTACCTTGCTTATTTTTATATAATTAATATGGAGTGCTTTGCCAAGAGGATCAACCACATGACCCTCTGGTTCCAATAGTCTTCAACAATTAAAAGAACTATTAATTCAGCTGATAGCAGCAGATAGACAGTATTAAATGACATCTGATTTCTGTGTATTGTAGAATTAAAATCTCCCTCCTCACAATTTAAAATAATAATTAGCCATAACCAGTTATTGATACATCTTTGATATGTCTTTGAATGATTGGCACTTTTGCATGTGGAATGGTAGTCGTAGGTGTCAAGTGAACAACCAAAGTGAATTACAACAACAGAATGTTAATTCTGGAGATGCAAGTAACAGATTTTGTACATGTTGACAGCGAGTGTCTACCCCACTGCAGATGCCTAAATGGGATGACATGGACTGAAATGTCCATCTACTAGACATACAGTGTGAATTATTTCTGGTCTCATTAGTAAGATTTTCAACATGATGAAAGCAGGATGAGTTGGCAGCCTAAGAACCTATAAAATACAAGAATACTAGCCAGCTACTTCTCCAGTCCTACAACTCCAAACAAAACCTAAAAAGGTGAATAACCACCATCTTCCTGTGAATTGCCATGGTTAGAACTCAGGCTTTTCAATCAAACTGCAAATCCCCACTGAGTACCGTACTACTGTAGTTACTTTAACCTCTGCTAGTTCTGTAAAAAGTTGGACAGCATTCGGCTGGTTCTAATTTTGCTCTACACGTTTCCAAGAACAGTTAAGTTATTCAGCTACAACTAATCTGAACTAGCATTCACAGTACCTGAGAAGATGAGAACATAGTCACACCTTAAGGTCAAGCATAATAAAACCCTGGTTATCGTATTCATAATCTCTAGCTTGACAGCTTGTGACAGCTTTCTAGAAAAGGCTTGAGCCATTATAAGCTTCAGATTTTTCCTAGAACTTACAGGCGAACAGTTTCCACTGTTCTTGCCCACCATGCAACTGTGCAACATACACTTCTCCAAACATAGAAGGTAATTTTATATCAAAGGTGCTATTTTAACAAACGAGCTTTTCTAATTTTTCAGCCCATTATTTACTGGTCTCAAAAACAGAAATCAAATCTATCACAAGGCATTCTCACACTTCTGAATAAACACTGCAAGTTTCTACTATGATGCATTTGAAGGTGAAGTATAAGGCCTTAACCTGCCAACAAAAAAGTCTTACAGCAAAATTTATTAGAAGTTTTAAGAAGATGTTTCCATGCTTACCTAAAGCGAGATATGTATTGTTACGCATATCTTCTAACAGGTAGTATCTAGCAAATCCCAGTGTCCTGAAGAGATTCTTTATAGCTTCTTTCAGGCCTAATCATCTTCCTGCACACACTCATCACAGAAGTGAACTGTAGCTAGCAATTAAAAACAATTACATTAATATTGAGTTTATGCACAACAAGGTAGAACAAATTTCCTTGGCCAGTATAGACGACCTCAGGCATAAAGTAATTCGGACACAAGGAATGGCTAAAGGGACGTAGGAGAAACTGTCTAACTATGTAAAAACAAGTTCTCTTCTACTGCCCCAAACTAGATTCCTACAAAGATCTCCACCGAACATCTTTAATGAATGCTGTTGGCTCACGGTGCTAATGGCTCCATCAAAAAAACACAAAAGCAATCCCTGCCTCCCAGTTCAGACTGAATGGGGAAAGGTAGCAGTTGGGCATTCACTTTGGGCAACACAACACACACTAGTTTCTTATTCAAATTTAGTCTTGGTCAGGATTTTTCTCTGTTCTCAAACTCTGCCTCTGGTCTTCCTGGCTCTTCTGGTAATTGAAATGTTTTTCTGAAAACTTTATAGAGTACACGGTTTTTACCATGTAGACATTATTACTTTGGTATAGAATAAATTTCATACCAAGACACAAGCATAGTGATAAGTTATTTTGATGAGCATTTATTATATATTTTGGAACTGTGCTGCACACTGCTATAATTTATGTGTTATATACAAGATTGAGCCAAGATACTGAATCCACACACAAAGGCTTTTTAAAGTAGATACCCAGATTTGAATGTGCTCTACATCTTCTGTATCATCACCTGAAATTTACCTGCAAGAAAAGCAGAGTCAGATCACATTATTACCATTAGAGTTATTTCTCCAAGCAATTATTTTCTTGTAATCATTTTCTTCAAAGACATTGTAGGGAACATTTCAATCTTACAGTTTAATTGTAAGCAGTTGAGCCATTATATAAATTCAGCATTTAGATTTTAATTTCATGCTGAACAGCTTTTCTCTTTTTTTCTGTAAGTTGACCATGGCCCAGATCACAGAAGTTTTGTCAGCTAAACCTAAAATTTGTGCAAAGCCTGTGGGAAATTTTAATTAGGCGGCTTAGGTAGTTACAATGGTCTTCACATACTAACATTCATAATGACTCCTATAAAGAAAGATCTTCACTTGTGCAAACAACCTTTTGGACACACGTCCTTATGCATTTGATGCTTCCAAACGCAAATACAACTTTTTCATTTTGTTTTCCACTCAACATCATGGAAGTTTATCCTCTGTCAGTATTTTCCAAATACTAAAGGATTTAGTGACAAGCCGTATGCTGAAGTTCACGTGGACTCCTATGGCCCAGCAGCTTCAAACAAATCCCACCTTGAAAAATACTTATAACAACAACTAACTCAGTCAGGAAAGTTACCAAGTGAGCTAGTAATTGAATACTCCAAGTACTACTTACATGCAGGCATTGATGAAACTTCAGCTGTTACAATACTCTTTATTCCCAGATTCGATAGGCCTCCTCTGATTAGTCCACAGGTGAATGCTAAATACTGAATACAAAGTTGCACTTCAAATAAGTGCCAACAGTGAAGCTTGTTGATAAAGATTAAAACTAAATACTCAAGAACACGATTTAATACTTGGACAACAGAAAACCATGGAGGTTTTGTTACCATGCTTGAGAGACTTTGTCAGGTCTCTAATAGATGAAAGCTCCAATATTTGGTAGAGTGGAGCTCACTACACAAATTGTTCTCATTAGAGGCACTATTTTGAGTCACTTTCTATTTCCATTAAAGCTGTAGGAACTTAGTATCTTTAAAACAATTATTCCCAAGACTTGGCTGAAATCAGCAACTGGTATTACAGTCAACAAAGAAGAAACAATCCAAGGCAGCATTCTTGCACTGGCCATACCTTAAAATACAAAGGCCTGCAGATATTTAAAATGTGTGTTGCAAAACAGAAGAAACATTTCACCAAACACCAAAAAAAAAATCCCAAGGACAATAGCCAATTGTGAGGACTAAGATCAAGA
Organism: Machaerirhynchus nigripectus; assembly: GCA_013397975.1. Taxonomy (NCBI): domain Eukaryota; kingdom Metazoa; phylum Chordata; class Aves; order Passeriformes; family Dicruridae; genus Machaerirhynchus; species Machaerirhynchus nigripectus. The sequence goes on along the minus strand of VZRQ01002938.1, from coordinate 1,474,824 downwards.
ATTAAGAAACCACAAAATAGAACTGAATGTCCCATTTGTTAATCCACCTGAACCAAAGTGCTCTATGATAGTTCTGCAGAGGCACTGATTTTACTTACCTGAAGTATTACCCTAACTCAGCATCTGCACTCAAAACTATTTGTAATTGGTGGAAGATCTTTCTGAACATCCACATCATCTCAGAAGCTTGTTTTACGTAACAAATAGCATCTTCCAAATGTTTTGGCAATTTTAAAAAAAGTTTCTGAAAACATATGCTTTCCAAAGAGAAAGAATTTGTGTGACAGTGTGGCAGACAAGTTTCACCATGAAGTAACTCAAATGTAACAGCAGCAAGTGTCACGACAACCACGACCATCTTTTGAACCATAAATCAAATCCACTGTTTTGAAACAAGGTGCCTTTCTAAAAAGCACACAGGTTCTGAAGACTTACCTTCAGCTTCCGTTTTGAAGAGTTTGTATCTATTTAGTTACAAAATTTAAAGTTATTACTAATAGATCAGGGTAATTCAAATCAAACTGGTAGACCCCCCGCCCATATAAAATCAAAGCATACCTTTGGTGCATGTTCCAAATACTGCTTTCCTGCAGACATTTGTGTCAAAAGACGAAATTTATTGTCTTGAAGGACATAAATACCCTGTTTAAAAAGAAAAAATTGGGGGTTTTAGTTAAATGTGCAGTAAAAGAGAATCAATACTTTCTGTGAATGGACTTGATTTGTAGATAAAATATATATGATTTCATGCTGAAAAACAAAATTTTAGATTAAGGCTTATGTAATTTAAGTTTAAATTGGATTATTTACTTACAAGGAATATCAAAAGAAAATATATTTCATTGTGAATATACAACAAAACCCCAAGACGATAACATGATCAGTTAACCCTAAAAATGTTTATGCACATTACTTCTTGGAAGAGTTCTTCTGGTGATCAGAAAAAATAATTCCATACTAGATAGTCTTTAGTAATATATCAAATGCATACTGAGTTTTACATCAAATCTCAATCTTCACAGGGTTTTGCAAGTCTCTATTCTTATTTTCAAATTCAGTGGGAATTATTTTCCTTAATAGCAGTACAGGCAACAACACCCAGCAGACAATCAAAGTAAAAGTCTGGCATTTTCTACAATACAATTTTGTGCAACAATATGCATCTTAATAAATTAAGTATGAACACAGTATAGCTTTATCTACATCTGCCATTTTAATTTCCCTGCTACTGACTGTGCTACTTTGGAATTTCAAAGGCCTTGAACTTAAATTAAGGCTGCATATACAATTAAGACCTTAAGCTCAATACTGCAGCTTTCTTTGAATTAAAACCCCAGATATCTAGAGTAATTATTATTTGTTACTACATGATAAATAAGTCACTGAAAAATAAAATCTATTTTATTTGGCACAATCCTTGTACAAATTCTCTTCTTCCTAATTTGACACAACAGGAAAATGGCCATAAAAAAACCAAGTCATTCAATAGGAAAAAGATTTTTTACTCTAGTAAAATGGCTCCTTAAGTTATTTTGATCTGGCTTTAAGAACTGTGGCTGTTGATATACGAAAGCACATGGATATAGCACAATGTCACCAAGATGCAAATTTGAGAAGTTTCTCAGCTGTTTCTTACAGAAGTATTTTCAATAGAGTACAAGTGTCTCAACTGCTGAAAACTCTTAATATTCTTCAAAGTAAAAAAATCACGGCAGCCATTCTATTTAAATAGATGTTTAGACAGTAACATCACTTTTTCACTAGCTTTTTTCTAACATTTATTAGGAGATACATTAAAAAGTTCTTGTTTAAATGTTAATCAACTGTAATCATTACTGTCCTTTCTATAACTCTGCAACAGTGCATATGAAATTCAAAGCAGTTAGTCTTTTCAAACAGGGTGGCAATAAAAACATCATAGGCAATTATTAAATTGTATTCTAAAGCTACATGATAATTTTGAAAAACACGCTTTTTAAACAAAACAAATATGGAACATTTTGGGTTTCTTCTCTAGTAATTAATTCAAGACCAAGAAAAACACACAAAAAATGCACTAGCAACTCAAAACTCTCACCGATTTTCTAAGTTAAATCTTATTCTACAGCATTAGTACCTGATGATTAGTCCTTAGGTTATCTATTTGTTTTTTGAATACAGTTGTCCAAAAATCTTTGCAAATGAACTTCATAATATCTAATTCATCCTTGAACCTGGCAGTGTCTTTTGTAAACCTAAGAGATAAGTGAGAAATATATCAATGATGATGGTACACATAACCTGACCAGTTAAACAGAGAAATTATTTTTAAGTGGTACTGTACAACATAATTTTTGAGGTTGTTATAGAAATTAGTTTTCCAACTATTGAACAGTATCATTCTAGTTTCAGTGTTCATTCATCAAGTATTTTAACTTAAGAGCAACACAGTATTATCTTAGTATCTGCAATATGATAGCAGAATAAATTGTTTGAATTCCATGATTATTAAACACGATTGACATACAGAAAGGTGAAAAGTGCTCCATCAGTTTTATCATCAACAAAATATCTAAATAGAAGATAAACAAAATTCTCACACCTATACTACTCCTTGGAAGGAGTCCTTCAAATATGCAAAAGAGCTCTAACATAGGAACAAACATGTAAAACTTGTTCCCATTTTTCAGAAGGGACCTCTTTCTCTTGCTTATTTCACATTTCTCTCCCCTTATCCCCCTTGAGGGTCTTTATCTAGCACTAAAGCACCACTTCGTTCAACAAAAGCATGACTTCAGAAGCTCAGGAGTCTCCACACGACCTCAGAACGAGGGCGCTGGAGTTGCATCGAGGGGCCCCAAAGGGCCCGAGCTGCTCAGTCGCGAAGTTGCAAGGACTGAGAGCACTTTACAAAAACGAAATACAGCAGCAGCCAATCATAAAATTACGCTTAAGAAGTAAATCGGAAAGAGAATAAAGTCATAAAATGTACCAGAAGCAGGAAACATGCAAAAGTCTACACAACGTAGAATTAACGATAATTTTAAGTATTAAAAGTAACCATATACCCTGACTCGGTTTACACCACGGGAAGCACTAGAACAACACACTCCGTCCCGTGATACGCAAACACAGGTCCCCACGAGATACGAAAAGAGGAGATGCCAGAACAACTGATGATAGGAGGAACGCACTCGCTGTCCACCCAAAGCACCACACTTTGCCCGGGCAGGTCTGCTTTACGGGCAAGGTGAAAGCCCCGAGAAGGAGCAGCGCCGGCCGGCTGCGGGAGCGGGACGAGGGCGCTGCCAGGGCCCGGCGGGGACTCACCTCTCGATGAGCCCCTGCCCGACGCGGAAGCCCATGCTCTCCAGCTTGGTGGTGCAGCGCCCGTTCTCCTGCAAGACATAAGGCGCCACCGCCGCAGCGTCAGCCCCGGCCGCTGCCGGGCGGCCCCGGGGCGGCCCCGGCCCCACTCACCCCTTCGCCCTGCTCGGCGGCGCGGTACAGCCCCGCCACCATCTCGCTGTGCAGCAATAGGAACAGCGCCTCGTCCGCCATCGCCGGGACCACCGCCCCTTCCGGGCGGGCCCGGACACCCGCGGGAGCTCCCGGCCGAAGCGGGGCGGCCCAGCAGTGACGGCCGGGCCGGTTCTCCCTGCCAGGGAAGTGCTGGGAAAGGGGTTCTCGCGTTAAGGCTCTGCAGAGTCCCCGGACTCGAGCGGTGCCGCCAGCCCAGGGTCCTGAGCGAGAGCCGGAGCCGGGGATCAAACGCGCCCCTCCTGCGGAGCAGCCCCGCCCACCCTACTGCTAGAGCCAGGCGGGGCGCGCGTGTGTCACTGCCTTCAAGACAGCGCCTGTGCCTTCTCCTGCCCGCCGCGGGGAGCCACAGAGCAGCACCGGCTGCTGCCGTGGAAGAGCGTGGTTTAAAGCCTCGCCGCAGCCCCGGGCGCCATGAATAACGCACAGTACGGAGCTTCCCTGCCACGCCACCTCGGGTGGGATATGAGGGCAGGAGCGGCCCCGGCACGCGCCACCCTTGAGGCCTCCAGTCCAGCCAGCATCAAGTAACGCCCCCGCCTATTGGCTCGCCGGGCACGGCCGCCTCTGGTAGCGCAGCGGTGATTGGCCCCCGCCCGAGTCCCGCGTGTGCCAGCTCCTCGGCCCCATTGAGAGTGGGAAAGCCGGATGGGGCCCAGGTGGGTGGGAACAAGCCGCCTCGAAGTGGCTTTCTGATTGGGCTACAAGGAAATGACGTTTAGTTCTTATTAGCTCTGTGTCATGTCACTCCGGCGGCCCCTTTCATTGATTCGTCAAGCTCGCAGGCAAAGCCTTCCACTCGTTGGGCAGCCGGGATGCCAGTCTGCCTCTGGGCTCTGTGATTGGTAAGCGCTTTTGGCGATACCCCGAGGGGCGTGTCCTTTCCTCTCGTGCCCGATGATTGGCGGTCAGTGGGGGCCGCCGGGGTGCGATTGGCTGCGCCGTCCCGGCCCGCGGCCACCGGAGTGGGCGGGGCGTGTTCCCCCCGTTTCCCAGCGGTGCCTCGCGCAGGGCCCGGCCAGGCCGCGCGGCGGGCGGGATGGCGGTGGCGGTGCGCGCGCTGCAGGAGCAGCTGGAGAAAGCCAAGGAAAGCCTCAAGCACGTGGACGAGAATATCCGCAAGCTCACGGGCCGGGACCCCAATGATGTGAGGTGAGGCGGGGAGCTCCAGGCGCGCCGCTGTCCCGCGAAGGAAGGGCTGGGCGGGAGGGGGGGGGCGCGCGTTGGGCCTGTAGGGCGGGCGGCGCAGAGCTGCCGCGGGTCCCCGCGTCCCTCTGTGGGCCGTCCCCGCTCCGCTGGCGTGGCGATGGGGGAGCTCTGCCCGTGGCGGGGGGCACGGTCGCGGAGCGCGGGACGGAACGGCCGCGGGCACGACGGGCCGGGCGGGTAGCAGCGCCCCGGGGGCCGGGCAGGCACCACTAACAGCGCCTACCGTCTCTTTCAGGCCTCCTCAGAACAGGCTGTTAGCCCTCACAGGCCCCGGTGGAGGTAGAGGGCGCGGGAGTTTATTGCTAAGGTAAGGAGGCGCAGAACGGGCCGTGGAGTTTCATGCATTCTTCCTTTGCCAGTGATTCGTGCCCTTGCACTGGGTGTCGTGTTCCTCGTTTGCCTCCGCTGCTCGCTGCGGTGCTGTTTGAATGAGCACCAGAGCTGCCCTACAGGGCTTTGGGGGTTAAATTTAAAGCGCCTTTTCATTCTGAGTTGCAACAAGTTTAAATGGATGGCTTTCCCAGACGTTCTCAGCTATTAGGCTGAAAAATAAAGGGAACCATCAAAATGAAGGGAGGTATTGTGTGGTGGCTGGGACCTTGTCTTTGAAATCGTTCAAGATCAGTGTCAAGGTGATTAAGAAACGGGTAGGTGCTCCAGGAGGGATTTAAAAATACGTGTAGATAAAACCACATCTTGAAAGTTACTGCAGATAAGATCATTTGAACATAATGGGATCCTTGCTTCAGTGTAGCTACTCAGTTAAATAAATGCAGAAATTCAAGGTGAAATTAGTTGGTTCACAAGCAGTATGTTTGAACACTTTACTGCAGTACAAACAGTAAACGGGGATAGAGCTGAGTAAAATTTAAGTCTAATCGTGACCGTAAAGCCAAATTATAGTTCAATCGTGCAGACTTAAGGTGAGCCAGGGATTAGCCTAGCTTGTTGTAAGACCACAAGTGTTTTCTTTATAGGCGTGGATTCTCGGATAGTGGAGGAGGACCCCCAGCCAAACAGAGGGATCTTGAAGGCGCATCCAGTAGGTGAGTACAAAAACAGATGCAGCAAACTTGCTTTTCTGAATGAGAATTTGTAACAGTAAACCAATAACTGCTAATAACTGGTGACTTTCACTGTCTTTTTTAGAGATTTCATATTCAAGACTTGTTACAAATAATTTGGGTGATAGCAAATCACTGTGGTGAAATCTTTTTCATACCTTAGAGTAATATAAAGGTGGTAGCAATAATATAAAGATACAGCAATACAAAGATACTTGGAATTTTCTGTTTTATTTGGTGTACAATCTGCTACGTTACACTTTTCTTAGTAGTCACATTTGTTTGCAGTGAACACAAATTGAATTATGACTGAGATCTCCTGTTCAATAAATTGAATACAGGCAACGTGACAATGGACTCGGGTTTTGAGCTTTCATATCTGGATGCAAATCCATCAGATGTGACTGATAATAGTGAGCTTAAGTGCTGTGGGCACTTAACATGCAATGGTTGTTCTTGACCAAAGCAAAGCTTGCTTTCGAATTTTTGAGTTAGCAGAAAATGAAGCTGGGAAACAGGAAAGTGCTGTGCCACAAAGCTGAAAATGAAGGCTGAAAATAACTTTGACTTAAATTATTTATTGTAGGATTTATTTTATTTAAATTATTTATTTTGAGTTGTTCTTTGTTAAAGCCTTAGTTCATCCTTGTCTCAAGTAGTAAGCCCTCTGCCTCTCTCCTATAGGTATTCGGTAGGTATCTTCAATAGCGTTTCCTGTTTAAGAAATTGTACTAGCCTTTCCATGTCAATGCATTTAAATCTGTTTAGTGATCCCTTTATACCAGTAGCTGTTTTAGAGGTTCTAGAAAAGCACAAACATTTAAAAGAAGAAATAAATTCTAAATGTATTTTAAAAAGTCAAATATGGTAGTTGCGCAGATTCTTCTGTTTTTATTGCTCTGCAAGTTGTATCAAAATTTAAACTGTTCTGTCTCACTGATTTTCACCAACAGTAGATTCTGTGTATGAAATGTTATTTACCGGTTGTTGGAACAGTGGGGAGATTTTTACTGAAAGTGTTGGTTCTTCTGATTAAATATGCTTGTATTTTTCTCATGCTGGAAGAGATTCTCTCCTAGATACGTGTTCTCTAATGACCACTGACTTTGTTCCTCAGGCTGGGTGGAGAACGTCGGACAAGAAGAGAATCACGCCAAGAAAGCGACGCAGAGGATGATGATATTAAAAAGGTAATATATAGTAAATGGAGCTGTGCAAGAAGAAACCTACCTGCAACATGATGAATAAAGTAGTTTGTTTTTCTTTGTTGTAGCCAGCGTTGCCATCTTCTGTTGTTGCTACCTCCAAAGAGCGAACACGTCGAGACCTTATACAAGACCAAAACATGGATGAGAAAGGAAAACAAAGGTATGCGGAAGTCTCTTTTACACTAATGTGATACTTTTGAGTTCTACCATAGGAAGTAGCTTTTGATTTTAAAAGTATTGCAACATATTGTTGTGTATCAAAGATTATGTTGAAGAGTTACCATAATGGTATAAAATTTAATTTAAAAAATATTCTCTCAAAATACTTCACAAGCAGCATCGTGTGTGTTGGTCACTTCACGTAACTGACAAGGATTCTACTTTTCAGGCCACCTACAGGAACAGGTTTGCTAGTGCTATTTGCACATCTGTCGAGTAAGACGGAAGTATCTGTAGTTTCATTGGTTGCTTAATGTCTTGGATTATTACAGCTGTCTTGGCTCGTCATTTATTTTGTGGGTTGAAGGAGGGTTTTGGGTATGGTTCCTCACTCCCTCTGCCTCTTTTTTTAAATGCAATAGTTCCGTTGTGTTTCTTTTCTCTTACCACTTTGACTTCTTATTGTGTGTAGTCTTACCTTCATTTTGCCTGCTGCTTTTTAGATTCCTCCAATGTATATCTCCTTTTTCCTATATTTTATTTGTCTCAGGGGTAGCTCATTAAAATTCTAGCTGAAATGCAGCTCTATTAGTAAGAGGTTTTGGAAAATTGAATTTGCAACTGTGTTCGACCTCTTGGACTCCATCCACTTCAGACTGCAAGTCACCTGGTGAATAGTAATTATACCTCAAATAAACAGAAAAATGAGAACTGGAATAAGGAACTATAGAAAGCTTCTCTGATAAGTCTCCGCAGATCAACTGGCGCAAAAAACTGGCACTTTGCTTGCTTCTGGTGGTTATAACCCCACTTACAGTCTGCTCTTTCTTCCATTACTAGGTTCTAATCACCTCCCTCACAGGGAGACTTCCAGAATTCTTACTGAACTTCCTAGAGCTTCAGGCACTAAAAGTTTGTTCCTTCAGGATTGTAGTTTTACTGCTTTTCGGTTCAGTAGTCTCTAGGGAGATGAGAAAACCATTATTTTTGTCTCTCTGACTTGTGGTGGAAGGAGGTTCTTTAAGAGGACAACATCCACTGAACTCCTGATTTTGCTCAGTGTCTTCTGGGATGTCATTTGTATACAAATGCACTTTCAGTGATCTCTGGCTTTCAATTTCTTTGCATTCTAATATTTAATATACTGTTACCTTTCCATGTGAGGTTTGTGCCACTGTCATAGAGTGGTACTTTGGGTTGACAGTAGCATTTCCTTTCTCTCTTATTAAGGTAAAAGTTCAAGGCAAATAAGAGTCTGCCTCTTGTTGTAAAGACTTAATTTGGGATTGAATGAAAAGAAAGAAGAGGTGAAAGTCAAGAAACTAGTTCTTGCTCAGAAGAAAGGAATTTGTTGAAGAATTTTTACTTCTTTTTCTCAAAACAGCACCTAATTGGATGAGAGTAGTTCTGGTTTCATCCCACAGTGCAGTGTCCCATTGTTAGGCAACTGTGATAGATCAGCCTTCACTCCCCTGTGGCTAAGCAGATTGTGGAGAGGGGAGTGTATGCTTTTCAGAAAACCCAGTTTGCTATCTTATTGATAGCTCACACTGTATTTACTTGACTGTTTTTTCTTCAGTTCTCTCTGCTTTTAGATTTTTAAAAATATTTCCTTAGTGTTACTATTTCCAGATGAGAAATGTGCAGGCTTCCAATTTTTCCAGTGCTAGCTGTTCTGTGTTATGGATAAGAGCTGTGTCTTACTCGTAAGCAAAATGATATGTCACTGTAAATTATATCCTGGACTGTTGGCACAGTCAGTATGTCTTCTGTTGCTAATGGCCTTGGGTATTACTGAGCTTTTAAAAAGAAGTATCTTTGAGGTGAGAAGTTTCTCTGATTGTTTATGCAAATAAAAATCTTAGTACTTGAACTGAATCTCAAATTTCTTTTTGTTATTTTTTTTCAGGAATCGACGTATATTTGGCTTGTTGATGGGCACTCTTCAAAAATTTAAACAGGAGTCCACAGTTGCTATTGCTACTGAGAGGGTACTTATTTTAAATTCTATCAGATAGTAAATAACTGAGCAAAATTGTGTGGTTAAGCTATTTCAAGTAAAAATAAAAATTTCCTACAGTTCAAGCTGCAGGTGCAGCAAATTGGTGAGAGTGCATGTAGGTTTTTGTTTATCTCAATGCAGGGGAGTGAGGGTGGGAGGCAGGAAAGGGCTTCTTATTGTGACTTTGTAACACTATTTCCGATCTTTGTAGAAGCAAAAAGGGAGTGTTAAATGGAATTTAATCAGGTAACTATTTAAGAGGTCATAGGCTATTTCTGAAAGTAATAGTGATGCAGTATTCTTGAAGCGGTGCCTATCCTGGTGTGTTCCAGATGTTTAGATTATAACCAAGTATACAGAAATCTATGGTTGGTTTTGCTACCTGTCTAAAAGTGCCTTTCCCCTTCCTACAGATAACAGAATTTCTGATTTTAATAACTGACTGTGTGATTGTGCTGAAGCAAAGGCTTTGCATAGCTTAGTGATTACTAATAAAAACTTGTATATGGGGTGGTAATGACTTTATTCCTAGTGTACCCTTCTAATTTGTGAAGGCTATGGTATTTGTTTACTGTTGCTCTAAATGGGTTATTCAGTTAATACTAATAACCTTTAGATTAAGAACAGTATTTGAAAGTTCTAGTTTCAGCAGTCCAGTTGAAGCAGATAGAAAGATTACAGCCTTTTCTGTATAGTGTCAGCAGAGCTGACTCACAGTGCTGGTATTGATTACTTTCAGATTCAGTATTTGGATGGTTTAGCTAACTTGTCATGTGGCACGTAAGACCAAAGTTCACTCTTGCCTGCTTGCATTAGAACAAAAAACTATTTATCAGGATGGTCTAGAAACATGGAGTCCCCGTCTAATTTATAGTAGTATGTGTTTGCACAAGGAGACTTTGAGGAGTTACTGCTCCTTGCAAAATTTTTCTGAGAATCCGTATAGAGATTCTCTTCTTCATATATATAAACTTGCTATAAATCAAAGTAGAGGCCTGAGGAGTTTTATGATGCAGCTATTTTGTTGTCCTGGCAGTAAATTCTATTTTTTCTTATTGACAACTGTTGTACAGTCTGAGCACATGGCAGTCTAGGGCATAAAAAGAGGGCATTCCTGGATTGCAGTAATATATCTAAATAGCAATTAGTATACTGGAAGTATTCACAGTCTAATTTTTGTTGGTACAAACACCAGTCAGCAGTCCTTCGTTAGTTTCTGGAGGAGTTGACTTTTTTCTCTCCCAAGTGGGAAATTTAACATGATTTCCCTGATACCTCAAATATATTTCTTTTATTTTTCTGCCATTGGGGAAAAAATCCAACTTGTTGAAGCTTATACTGAAAATTTAAATCCAAACTGAAAGATAGTAAAGCACACAGAGCCTCGTAACTATATAGTTAAACTAACAAAAAATTAGATGCCAGCAAGCAATGACACTCTTTTCTTCCATCACCTGTAGTTTAGGAGGTATTTCCTAATGTGTTTTTAGGAATGCCTTTAATAGTGTAAATAATTCAAAATTTTTAAGTGGATTGAACTAGAATGCTTTCTCTTGATGTAGAAAAAAATTAAGAGGCTACTTCATTTATTTTAGCAAAAGAGACGACAAGAAATTGAACAAAAACTTGAAGTGCAGGCAGAGGAAGAGAGAAAGCAAGTTGAAAACGAGAGGCGAGAACTGTTTGAAGAAAGACGTGCTAAACAGACAGAGCTGCGGTTATTGGAGCAAAAGGTTGAGCTTGCCCAGCTGGTGAGTTTTTGTTTTGTTCTTGATCTTTCTCATGTTTAAACTCTTCTTGTGTATCTCAGGGTTATTTTCTTTCATTTCTCAGCAAGAAGAATGGAATGAACATAACGCTAAAATAATTAAATACATAAGAACAAAGACAAAACCTCATTTATTCTACATACCTGGCAGAATGTGTCCTGCTACACAGAAGCTGATGGAAGAGTCACAGAAAAAGATGAATGGTAGGTGGTCTTTGTGATACAAAAGGCCCTTGTTCTTGCCTCCCTTTGTTTGGTGTACAAATTTCTTTTAAGTCTCTGCTTAAATACATGAATTTCATGCTTAGGACGAACTGTGTTCTTACATGGGTGTCCATCATCAGTGGACATTACTCTTTCAGTGACTTATTTTTATATTGAATAGGATTTCATTCTCTTATAAGAAGTCAAAAGATATGTATGCATAACTTTGGATGTATATGTTTAAAACAGTCCTTTATATTAGCTCTAGTACCCAGATGTATCCAAGTGCAGCAGCTTAGTTTTTGAAAAGGCAGATTCTGTGAAGACCCAAGGAAATGCCGGTGTTTACAAAGCATTAGAGAAGTATTTTCTTAAGCATAATATCAGAACTTTATGATGATTTTTTTGCCTCAATGTGTGTTCATTTCTGTTTCACAGGATGACTATATTTTTCTTTTGGAAAACAATTTAAAATACTCCGATTGATGGTAGTCTTACTGTTCTTTTTTTATTAAACTAAGAATGTATTGGTTTTTTTTTTTTATTAGGAGCTTTTCTTCATTTTGTGGGGTTGGGGGATAAGAGAAGGTAGCTCACCTGTCTGGGTAGCCTACAGTAATTAAGCTTTCTTAATACCTAACCAGCTTTTTGCTTATTTTTACTGTCTTTTGTTTACCTTAGGAAGTATAACCTTAATAGATAAATACCAGGAAATTAAGGTATTATTTTGATATACTGTTGGTTGGTTTGATTTTAATGAAGTAAAAAACTTTCTGTTAGCTTAGATTTAGGGCTTTACTGTTCTAATACTCAGCTGAGCTTACTCTCCCCTTTGCTTTGTTTTCTTAAGGTAACTAGCAGTCTTTTTCATTATGCATGAATGGCTTGCTACTTCAGAAAGAACAAGGATGCAGTATTTATATGTTGAGCAATTTGATAACTTACTAGCTAATAGTTAAAGGGTAAATAGACTTCAGATGTCTGTAGATTATCTTAACTATTATTTATGCATTTATTCCCTAGCGCTCTTTGAAAGCAGGAGAAATGAATTTGCAGAGCAGATTAACAAAATGGAGGCCAGGCCCAGAAGACAATCTGTGAAGGAAAAAGAACATCAGGAGGTGCAGAATGAAGAAAAGAAGGAAGAACAGAACAAGGAGCAGGAAGAGGGTAAGGTGGCTCAGCAGGTGGAAGAGATGGAGACAGGTAATCAGCACAATGATGTAGAAATGGAGGAGGTAGGGGAGGAAAAGGGAAAAACAGGTTCAGGTTCAGGGCATAGTGACGCAGAAAAAGAACAGGAAGAGGATGAACAGAAACATGATGTGGAGATGAAAGTAGAAGAGCCTACTGAGGTGAGGGAGAATGACAAGCAACAGGATGGTCAGCATGAGGAGGTCACAGTTGTGAAAGAGGAAAGTGAAAACATTCAGCCAGTGGATAATGAGCAGGATGTGGCTGAAATGAATGAGGCAGATAGTGTAGAACCTGTAGAAAATGAAAATGGCAAAGAAATAGAACCAGAAACAGAGTGTGATGCTGAGCCAGAAAAAGTGTGTAATGTTCTTTCTCCCAAGAAGGAGAAAGGTATCAAAACAGAAAATAAAACTGAACTTGAAGAAACACAGGAGAAAACACCTGAAGCTCAGACAGAATCTGTGGCTGAGGCTCTATCTCAGCCACAGTCTGTGCCACTGGCACAGTCACCTCAGTTGTCTCAGTCCACTCAGGATACAGAGCCCCAGGCAGATAAGGATGAAAATGCAGTGGTGTCTGTAAAGGTGGTTGAAGCCCAGGCAGAGCAGAATCAGACACAGAGTGCAGAAAGTAAGAGTAAGACTAGGAGTAGAAGCAGGGGTAGGGCAGGAAACAAAACTGGTCATAACCGTAGCAGCAGCAGTAGTAGCAGTAGTACTTCAAGCAGCACTACCAGTGCAAGTAGTTCCAGTACTGGCAGCAGTACCAGTCGGAGCAGTTCCACCAGCAGCAGCACTACAAGTGGGAGTACGAGCAGGGACAGTAGCAGCAGTAGCTCTAGCAGTAGTGAAAGTAGGAGTCGAAGCCGAGGAAGAGGGCATAACAGAGATAGAAAACGCAGAAGGAGCACAGACAGGAAGCGAAGGGATGCTTCAGGAGTAGATAGAAGTCACAAGTCCTCAAAAGGTGGTAGTAGAGATACCAAAAGCTCAAAGGATAAAAGTTCAAGGTCTGACAGAAAGAGATCTATATCAGAAAGTAGTCGGTCAGGCAAGAGAACTTCACGGAGTGAAAGAGACCGTAAATCAGACAGGAAAGACAAAAGGCGTTAACAGAAGAGACCAAGCTTCCTTAGCCTAATATTTGCAGCAGAAGATTATTTGAGTGAAAGGATTCCTTGTAAGGAGGAAGAGAAGGCTGCCTTAAGAATTGCATGCTGTAAAAAATCTTTTGGAAAAATGCAGACTGTTTACCAGGCATTCTTGTACTTTTTACATAATTTTGTAAAAGGTTACTTACCAAAATTATGTGAAGTTCCTGAAAATGTAAAAATAAAAGATTAACACTCCTTTGCATCTTTTTTTTAAATACCCTGTACTCATTAAGATCCTCTGTATATTTTAATAGGTAAACCTTTAAAGTAGTTGTGATCATTTCTTCTGTATCATACACTTTTTTTTTTTGGTAGAAATAAATGTGCATTTTAAATAAATTGTTTGAGATGTCCTGTTGACAATTAAATTCCCCTTTTTAGATTATATGTAGGAAGGCAGTATTGTGGGAAATATAAAATTTTGCCTTTCCCCTCTATTCCTTGCAAGAATGGGAATTTTAAGATCTAGTAAAGCAAATAATCTCTCCAGTGCTGGGTAGGAAGGGAAAGGAATTGATTTGAATCTATATTTTTTTGTTTTCTTCTGTAACCACAAGCTCTTAGTAAATTCTGTCTATCTTCAAGTTTTATAAAAGTTTCCTATCCATAGGCAAGCAGTGATTAAATGGGAACTTTTAACACTGGCCAAGATAGCTCAATCAGTCTGGAAAACCACTCTTACCTGCTTTCTACAGGTGCTTTGGTAGTATTTACATCTATGTTCTAGATATAGTTAATATGTTCAGTGGTGATCCTTGTTTTGGTGGCCAGTGAAAGAAAGACTTCAGCTTGCTTCTCAACCAGGATTTTTATTTTAGTTGCAGACTAATCTTTGATCCCTTCATACCACTAGGAATAGTTACATTGCAGTGTTGGAGTTACCTGGGACTACCTAATACTAATGTTGTGTGCGTGCAAGAATGCTTTCTGAATGTATTTAATAAGGTGGTATAGTGTTATCTATGAAGGTGAATACTGGTTTTATATAATTTTGTATGGAAAACAATAACATCTGTTGCTTTGTTCTGTACATGTGCAAATAAATGTGGCTTTGTAGACTACTCTCTCGATGCCTATGATCTTTTTTATTAACAGGTGTATTACCTTAGTCTTTCTATATTTAAAGTATGAATTGTAATTGCAGGTGGCTGTACCTTACAAGCTCTGTATCCAAAATTATTCTTAAGGGCTCTATTTGTCAGTTAACTGAGTATGAAACTATAGTGCTGTAATCCATGTAGTGCTGTAATCCATACATCCAAATCATAGAAAGGTTTCAGTATGGTAAGACATGTTTGTTTGGTTTAGTGTATGAAATGCCATATACACCCCATTTTTCTGGAATGTAGTTGCCAAGTTCTAGCTTTGAGTGTGTCAGTTTTCATCTGAACTCAAGAGTAGCTGACAGATTTGTGTGTTCTGAAATGCTGAATGTTGTGACTTCAAGAAATGTGTCTAGTAGAGGATGGAGTGCAGTACAAATGGACAGTGGGAAAATGTAGGCTCCCCCTCTCTCAAGGAGTTCAGGTTCTTCAGTCCATTTGCTACTTCAATACCCTATCTGCCTTTCTACAACGGAGTAATTTTCATGCTTGTCAGTAGTTTCCAACATTTCCTTCCCTTCAGAGAATGTGGTTTAATGTGCCATCTTTTTTGAAGGACAAACAAAAGTTCAAATGCCTTATTGAAGATGTTAAACAATGTTCTAAAAAAAAACCCGTCTAATACTGAATAACTGAATAAATGTTAGTGGTTTACATGGTTTGACTAATTTCAGGTTTCAAGTTGCCTTTGGAAGCCATTTTAGTTTTGTCAGTTAAATGTTGAGTAATTTGATTGTTTCTTATTTTGAGCTTGTATGATTCACTGCTGCAGTGCATTTACTGCACAGGAGTAAGTGGCTGATAACTGGAGTCAGTGTGCAAAGCTTCTGACCACTGTTTCAGAGCAGCATGGTAACAGGGTTTATGAAATCCACAGAATGGTGGGTCCTGGTAGCTGAACCAAGGACTGGATCGATTACATTGTTTCAGGTTGTATTCCCCGCAGCAGTATATTTTTTACTGTGAAAATACAGGACCTTTGTTGGTGAGTACAAAGCTGGTGATGTAATTGATAGTTTAATGTTTGTTAGAAGAAACTTATTACCCTGCTTAAGCAGTGCCATTAATTGTTAGCATTCCTAGATCTAAGCAGCTCAGTGTAACATAAACATCAGTGTGTGATAACTTTGTAAGACTGAGGTTTTCTGAAAGCTAGATATTCCAACCAATATTCCACTACAGAAATAGCGTAAGATAGTAGTGTACTATTAGCACCTTAAAGCAGTAGTGTTTTTAGTAGTTACATTTTCCTTCAAGATCCCCTCCTCTTATCCTGAAACAGTATCAGAGCTGTGGATAGGAATGAGACCATGGAAATAGCTGACAAGTTCAAGAATAAATTTGATGGAACAGTTTGTATTTTCTGAGCATTTAGTGCAGATAGCATAGGGGTAGGAAATGATTGAAACATTTTCTTACATCCCTTCCCCACAGTGGTGAGTGGAGATCAAAGGAAAAATGCCTTGTTTTTTTCTCACTCAAGTGGACAAAGGAATGATAGTTTTTCCCCTTTTCTAATAATGAAGTAGAGATGCTTTATGTGAGTAGGCTCTGTGCCTGTCTTTTGAAGCGTTTCCATCACATGGTCCCTTCTAGCTTTAAGTATAATTTAAGAGGGTAGTTGGTGGTTTGGTTTTTATAGAATCTTTGTACTAAGCACTGACTCTATACCATTATGCATATACTTGCTGGTGTTTTTCTTCAGTCCTGATGCACAGATAAGCTGGAAGTCTCCAAGAATGTGGTTTTTCTGCAACTCTCCACTTGGAGTTCTTGTCAGAGTAGATGTTACACAGATTGTTCATTAAGCAGAAGCTGAAACATGACTTTGTATAAAAGGCATACCTCTTCAAATTCCTGCTCTTCGAGGTGACGTCTTTGTGCTTGGGACAGCTTCTTTATATTTTGTTCAAAGGAAACCTGAACATAATTTTTCTGCAGATAGTAGGTATTAGAGACCTGAACACCCCTCTCCAGCAAAGTTAATTTTAAAACCAGTAAATTCACAGGTAGATTTCTGGGACATCTTTCTCAGGGAAGTAATGGTCTTGTGATTAGGTCCCAGATAGAAGATTCAGGTTCAGCTGCTGATTTTATAGCAATTACTGTGGTACAACAGGGTAAACACACTCATTTAATGTATGTCCAAGATCTTTAAAATGAGTTTGCCTACTCAAAGGAGAATTTCTCTGAGACTATGTGTACTTATGATGGGATCAAATGCTGCAGCAGTGGTGCTTTAGTAACGTATAGAGATCTGTGTTATGGAGGTTATAGTTTTGCTCTTTCAGTCTTGGGGTTTTTTCTCCTGGTTCAGGCAGTTGTTACTAGGTGAGAGTGTTCTATCATGTGGCAAAATGTAAGGTGTTCAAAGCTTGTAAATGTATCCTCAAGATTCAAAGTAATAAAAGTCACAACTTCCATGATTTTTTAGAAATGCACTGTCAGTTGTCATGTCTGTAACTCTTCTTGTAATAGAGAAGCAATAGTAGCTTTTTCTTACTATTTGTTATCCTGGTTGAAAGAGTTGGTTTACCTCTGGGTGATGAATTACTGTTACCTCCTTAGATTTGTCTAACTGGAAGAGTGAATTAGTGTTACTTTTCTTCCTTTGACTTATTTCTTAAAAGATACTTGTTTAAGAAAACAAAATTTTCCTGGCATGACATTTGATTCAATGTAAATGTTGATCTGTATTTTCATCCAAACATCTGAAGTCAAGAGAACTATATTGTTGAAAGTGCTTTTTCCATGGACTATATTCTTCCACATATTGTGCAATATTCTACTCTGTGATACTCTACATTCTGTGTGGAGCCCTTTGGTGCTATCAAAAGAGTATGGCCGAAGCTGTTCCATTCTTATTTACAAAATAGATATTTACCAACTTCTGATTTGCTTTGATCTTTATCATTAATGCAGATACTGAATGGTCTAGGAAATACAACATCTTCACTTCTACAAAGCCATGTCTTAAAAGGGCTATCCAGTGTGCCATAGTACTCAGATTATTTCAGTTACTACTCAATTATTTCAATTAATTCTGATCCTTCTTTGAATTCTAGTATGCTTTAACAGATGTCTGACTTTCTGCTTTGGTAGTTACAGTTACTAAGGTGTCATTGCAAATAAAAATAGTTTCATTCTAATGAAAGTTGTTGGAAATAGATCTTTTTTATTATTGTTGTTTGTCTTAGCATGTGCAATAGTACTCACATTCGTTGCTTCAGTTCTGCAGAAGAGAAATTAACTGAAGTCTCACTTTATCTGCTATAAAGCTTTCAACTTTGTCCTTTGGCATCTAGCTATAATAAACTCCATCAACCTTTGACTTCAGTTCAAAGGTGATTAGAAGTCATGCTTGTATAGCATATGCTATGTATAGGACTTGCACCTAAAAGAAAAGAGTATTTGGTATGAATATGATTTATTATTGAAGTAGGGGAACAAATAACATAGAACAGAGATCAGAGTAGTGTTTGTCAGCACTTAAGCCTTGAAGAATGCTTGTTGAGACTAAGCAACACAATGAGCAGTGCCCAGAATAACTTGAAAATTTCAAATGCAATTTCAACTGAGTAGCTAAGATGAGATACTTGTTTTACCATACAAAGACTTGGATTAATTTGGTATCTGTATGAAACTGAAGTCAGATCCATTTTCAGGGCTATTTTCACAAATACAGCAATAATGTACAGACCTCAATATGTGGGTCTGATTGTTCTCCCCAACAAACCTACTTAAGTACATAAATTTAGATATAAGAATACCTCACTTTTCCATTTTTAGGTGAATGGGCTCCATGTTGCCAGGCTCAAAAAGGGACTGTTAACCTTTCTAGGCCTGTTGTTTGTCCCGTTTCTATGGCTGGTGTGCAACACTATGAAAGACTTCTAAGTCGCTGGATAAAAATGTCCTTTTTTTTCCTTTTTTTTTCTTTTCTTTTTTTAGTTTACACAACACTTAATATATAGAGAGTCCTTCCAATATAAATTACTTTTCTATTCCTTCTCACCAATCTGCTTTGTAGAGACTTGGGAATGAAAAAAAATGGGGCAGCTTTAGTCAGGAGTGTCGGGGAGTGCTGGTTTGTAGTGTATTCCTTGGTGCTCTGCGGTGGATTACCTAGCAGCAGAGACAGCTGGTGTAACAGGTCATAGGATAGGCTGCCTGACTATCAGGTCATATGGCAAAGGAAGGGGCCAAAGTGTTAGATTGCAACTGGGGGACACGTGGTCTCTGTGAAGTTTTTTGTTTGCAGGCCACTGCTGGTTAAGGTGACCCTGGCTCACTTTGTGCCCTTTCTTTGCTGGCTCTGTAGCTCTGGCTAAGCACCAGTGTCTGGCAGGTTTGAGTTGTGGAGCAGAAGGAAGGGGAAACTATGCTGCAAGTAGGATACAGCTGAGGTTTGTGGAAAGAAAATATAGTGATTTCTGCATGAGTCATACTCAGGACTCAAGGAGGGGCAGGCTTACTAGGAACCATATGACTGCAGAGATCAGTGTGGGAGGGAATGCAGATTCTTGGGGTGCTATCAAGAAGGCAGGGAGAAGAGGCTCCCTCATACAGGACAGTGGGAAAAGTGAAGCTTTCTTTACAGGTTAATAAGGTATATTGTGTTTAGGTCACCAAAGAAGTGTGGGACAATGATGTGAAACCTTTGAAGCAAAGCCTGCTTCTAATGCAAACAAAGATGGAGACTTACTTTACAAGTAGTCACATGTGAAAGACAATGAGTACAAGTTAATCCAGGGGACATTCTGATTAGACAGGAGAGGAAAATATTTCACAGTGAGAGCAACTGGCCATTGGAACAATCTCCACATAAAGTGGTGGATGCCCAAATGTTTTGACACTCCTAAGATTCATGTGGACCATCTTGTCTAGACCAGGCTTTTACCAAGAAAAGTTGGACCAGATGACCTTTAAGGTCCCCTCTCAACCTGGTATTCTGATTCTCTGCAGGTTTTCATTTACAGCACAACTTCATGCCTGTATAACTATTGTACATCTCCCTGCATAATTACTACTTTAAAGCATAACATATTTGAGGAAAAATTATTTATAACTACATATTGGATAATAGTTTTCCAAGAAACAGTATTCTTTAAAAAGCAGGGCATGTCATTTGTTTAGCTTTGCTATATTGCTCTGTGATATATGATGCAGAGATAACATATGGATTTTCTAGTTGTCTTACAAGTCTGAAAACTGCCAGGCACCTTTCAGTCATTGGAGCCAAGTAACCATTCCCCATGCTAAGGGATGGATTGTACTTAGATCTAGTTCATGAGAAAGCTCCAAAAGAATATGTGGAAAAAATTTCTGTTCTAAGTTCCCAATAACCACCTATAAATTATCTAAAACATATCAGTGCACAGAAAAAAAATAGTTTATTAAAGAAACAAACCAACCAGAAAAAGCTAGAACAGTCAGTAGCTATGTTAGCATTAATGCAAATCAGTGTTAGCATAAAATTGATAGTTCATCTATCAATTTGACAGAAAATAACATCCCCTCCATTCCAGCTGGTCCTTAGAGATCAGAGGGTCTGAATGTGGCTGGGCTTGCTTTATGATTATAATCAATTTGGCACTATAGGTCTGGTTGTTTTCAATAAGAACTTCCACAAGCAAAGATTCACAAATAGTGCAATTTACCAATTCAAAACCACTGGTCAGGATGTGTTTAATAAGAACCTTCACTGTCCCAGATTCACACATAGCACACATAGTTGGTGTATTGAAACAACAGAAACACAGACTTGGAACTGCTGTTGATTAACAGCACAAGATGTGACAGAGCTCTAACAATAACAATAATTTTGTGTTAGCCTGGATAGTAACAATAATCCTACGCAGAAGCTTACCAAGCAGGCATCCCTGCTTGTGAAGAGAGGAGAGTAACCCACCAACTGACTCCAAGATCTTTTTGGGTCTTTTGCTAAGTATATGAATATTCTACCTGGTTTATATACAGCCAAATCTTATTCTCCTCCTCCTATTTTACACGTAGCATAATCTAACTGGAGGATTAAGTAATATAGCCATGTATATGGTAGCATATCCTTCATTAATCTTATTAACATTCTCAGGGTGTGTGCTTTAATATTTAAATATTTAAACCCTTATTCAGGCAAAAGTTACTTTTTTGGCCATGGCGTCCTTCGAAGTTCTAGTCATATAACTTTGTTTTGTTCTGTTCAGTTCTTCAGAGCCAAAACAGGGCCATCCTATCTTCGCAAGGCCTCCTCCTTTGGCTCACTCATCCTTTCTTGACGTCAGCTATGCAGAACTCAACCTGCAAAGATAATGTAGGAGCAGTGTGGTGTGGGTTGTAGATAGTAGGCTGTCTTAGCCCTTGTCAGGCTTGTTGGTCATCACCCTACACCACCTTAAAATCAGATTAAATAAGTACATTAAAAATGCATTCATAATCCAGAAATAATCCTAATACAACTCCTGTTGAATTTCCCCAGGCACAATCTTCTACAAATTCAGTATAGAAGAATCTGATTGAGGCTACATTTTGATTTGACCAGAACTATTTTCTTTGTATTCAAAACATCAGCCTAGCTATCAGAACATAGTTAATTATTAATGCATGTGTGTAATCAGGACACCTGACTCTGCAGATTGTTAGCAGGTTAGCATAGCGTACTTCTGTTTAAGCAGATCAGAGAAGGAAAATAGGATTGAAAGTTTACTTGCAATGTTTTGTTAGGCTAAGAACAATGTCGAATATTCTTCCTAACCGCACATCAACATAGTTTCCACAGTTTCAGTGCATTCTGGATTTAATCTAAAATGTCAAGGATCATGGATCAGAGAATTCTGTTGTTAGTAATTTCATTTTCAGCAAGTGTGCAGAGTACAAAGGTACTTTCAGAATGGAAGAAGTGTGGTGATCCGGAATGTGAGAGTAAGTAAAAATTTGATTTTTTTCAAAGGGAGTCTGTGGTGTAAATGCAGCTATTAGGAATTATAATCTCAAATTAGCAATGAAACAGACTGAAAAGGAGTAGCCATAGCAAATGTTTGTTGTTAATATACTAAGCTTATGTGCAATAGGCTTAAGCTTTTAAAACAAAAAGAGGAAAAAAATACTTGCTGGATTGTTGTGCAAGGATATACAGATCAAAGTTCAGTAAAAATACTTTTGAATGGCTAGTTTTTTTCAGGTGTCCCCAAAGTGGGCAGTAGAAAACAGCTTTAAAGTATTTTTAACTCATTCTTTACAGGTACAAAATAAAATTAGAGACCTTATATTTCCTCTGCTGATGGATTTCTATTTTCTTGTGGAGCCATACCAACTTCAGTAGGTTCAGAGATGTCTATCTTTGTGGAGCAGCATGTGAAATGGGCTCCTAACTGACCAAAGCACATCAGTAGAGGTTCCTGTGGGGAGAAAGAAAACTTTGAAGACAAAGAAAACCTGAAATAATTCAAACTGATTTGGAAATTTTAACAAGAGGTTTAAGGTTTAAATTTACGTATTTTTAAATTGACTTATTTTTAAAGTATTTTTGCTTAAATGTACGTATTTTTGTCATAAGATAAATGTATTCAAAACACAAGACAAAAATCCCTGAAATAATTACTAGATTTAAGTTAGAATTTCTAAAATATAAAATTATAAATATGTCTGGGAAATACTTTTTAGCTGTTTAGGTCTGGCTTTAGTAATTGAATTTGCTAATCCTGCATACACATTTAAGCATTGAAACCTTAGCTAAACAAGCACTAGAAAATGTCCATATAGGACAAGAGCTTTTCCCCTTGATGTCTGCAGTACATAGGAAAGAAAACAAGATAGGGCTGCTTTTTGCATTAGTTGATTTACACTTGATGATATAAATGGATTAGTATCATAACAAAGCACATACATTAAAATGTTTGCTAATACATCAGTATTTGATATATATCAGATTTCGTCAGTAACATGACTTCAGACAAAATGGATGCTGGATTTGTTTATTTCTTTCCACATATTATTCCAGAGGCAATGAGCCGAGTTCAAGCCACTACGGACTACTTAGGGCCTGACTGCCGGTATCTTAACTTCAAAACAGGGGAGGAGATCATGGTATACTCCAAACTTTCAAGGGAAAATGAAAACTTGTGGACAGGAAGTGTAAGTACTTCAATCTGAAAGACTTTCCCCATACATATTTGAGATATAATAATAGTGTAACAACTGCGGTCTACTTACTTCTAAGGATCTTCTATCTCTTTTGGAGTATTAACCAGTCATGGATCAATAAGCATTTGGGAGATGGGTCATTGTTACTACCTTTATGTAGAAAGAGAATTCAAATCTTGGCAAAGATCACTCATAGAGAAACAAAGCCAAGACCAGAATACAAGTTTTCTGTCTCCTTCATCTTATCATTTGACTGTAATGATTTCATCTGGTTCCCTTGAAAACACTCAGGGTTATCAGGTCAGGTTCCTACCTACAGGTCTGTGGGTAAGACATCCAGTATTGGGACCTGACTTCACAGTTCAGTGCTTAAGGAAAGCTCCCAGAGAAGATATCATGCATATTTAATGACTTGGAACAAGTGTCAATGAAGTTAGAACAGTCATTTAAGAAGGAATGGATTCATTGATCCAAGTCAAGTTTTACTGCTAGTAAAACTGTGTAAGTGCTTCAAAACTACAAGTTATTAGTAAATTTTTTGGTTGGGTTTTGTTTTGTTTTCTGCAAATAATCTGTCACATTTATCGTTTAACAGTGAAATTCTGCCTTCCTTTTTTTTTTTCATCCAGGAGTATCTTTGCAGGTACCTCACTACTCCTTGCTTTCCAAGATGTATCCCTCCATTAGAGGTTTTCTGCAATGGTTTGATGTAAAGCCAGCGGTGGTTTCTTGGCCAGAGGGACTTGATTATTTTGGGCACTATCGTTAACTTATCTTCTCTAGTGTTGCCACCTTCACTGTAATTTTCTCCTGAGCTGCAGCTGGCCTCATATCTGAATTTCATATCCTACTTTTCTTGTAACTTATTATGGGTCATTAGTCATTAAGGCATGACTTTTTTCCCATTTGAGACAATGGGAAATTTGCAGCCAATTTTAGTAGGAGCTGGCTGTGACCATCAGTGCACACAGCACTGTTCAGCTGAAGCAGTTTTAAGGTTACTGCCTTGGTTCTGCACAAACACATGTTCATAAAAATAATACAGAAAATAATTGTATGGAGTAATATACTTCCCCCTGCTCTCTGAAATGGCAAGTGCAACACTTCCATGAAGGAATAATAAACCAATCTTTTGACAAAACAGAATGAAGGAGATAGGGGGCAGTTCTATAAACTTATTGTTCATCCATACGTTTCCAGCACATATGCAAGTACCTAGCATATATATCACTGAAGTTTAAATGCTCTTATTAGTTTTATATTTTTTACAGAAAGGAAAGGATTTTGGATATTTCCCAAGTGATGCTGTGAAAGTTGAGGAAGTTTTAATTGGAGAAGAAGTTGAAGTGCTTACTAAGGTAAACCAACATCACCAGATTTTCCAGTGTGGTTTACAACAATCAAAAATCTAATAGCCAGTTGGAAATTCAACTGTTGATGGGTATTTTATTTCAGATAATTCAAAACGTGTTTTTATTATTGTTCCATTTGCGTGTTTATTCTCCTCTAAAGTAATTTCTGTATAATTAAAGATATAGAACCTTTAGGAACAATATAATTAATTACAGTTCTTTGTGTAAAGTTAGAAAGAATTATGATATATATTGCTGTGCTACACGGCGATATAGAAAATTACACATTAGAACATTTTAAAAGTTAATATTATTCTTTTAGGAAACTGATTTCCTTTGTCTTCATGAAGATAAGTACACTTTTGGAAATGAAGATAACACATTATATGATCACAACAAAGAAAGTGAATATTCATTGTCTGATGCAGAACCAAAGCTGCATGAAAACGAACTCTTAAAACATACAAGAGACTCCATACAAAGTGAAGAAATAACTGAATCAGTTTCTGAAAATTACTCAGAGGAATCTCGCACTCAGGAGTTTGTAAACAAAAAGTTGGTTAGCAAAGATGATACTGAAGAGCCACAAACACCAAACAGTCTCCCATTAGAACCTGTTCAAACTCAGTCTAGTTGGATTTCAGGATGGTTCACCACAGAAAGTGAAAATTATGAAGAGTCCTTAAAAGTCATTACTGAATCTGCAGAAGAAAATGAATACCAAGGCAAAAAATTAGAGGTAACAGCTGAAAATGATTTACAGGAGTCAAATAAGGAGGAACAAGACCCCCCTGCATCTGGTTGGTTTCAAGGTGGACTGACAAACTTTCTCTATTTTGGTGAAGAGAATGAAGATATTGATTTGGCACCAGAAAAAAACGATCCACAAATCCATGATGTTTCTGGTGTGCCTGAGCATTCTAATACTGAACAGAAAACAACAGTCACTGAGGTACTGTCAGAAAAAGAAAAGAGTGAAAGCCAAGAATCCGAATCAAACTGGTTTAATTTGGGTTTAAGTGATGTTCTTAATTTTGGCCATGCTGAGGAAGCTACAATTGCTACAGAGGACCAGAGAAGCAGAGAAACAACGGATCAAGC
This sequence comes from Machaerirhynchus nigripectus, assembly GCA_013397975.1. Taxonomy (NCBI): domain Eukaryota; kingdom Metazoa; phylum Chordata; class Aves; order Passeriformes; family Dicruridae; genus Machaerirhynchus; species Machaerirhynchus nigripectus. The sequence continues at coordinate 1,449,643 of VZRQ01002938.1, read as the reverse complement.
AAATAACAATGAGGAAGAGCAGACTTTAGACCAGAGAGAATTACATATGGACAAAGAACCAAAGGAAACAGTAAAGGCAGTGACAGATGAAGAAGATGAAGAGAATTATGCACAAGTAACAGATTCCAACGGTAAAAGGTCAAGTCCTGGGGAGATACCAGCAAGTGTACATACTCTTAATGACACCAAAAACACCTCAAGTAGCACAGAATCACCTTTTGATATACTAACATGTGACAAAGAGAAACCAATTGACCCTTACAGTTCAGAAGAAGACTTGGTATCAGAAAGCCAAGTGCTGAAAAACACTGAAGCTGAAAAGAAAAATCAGGAGTCAGAAAGCAGACGTGGCCAATCAGGTGGGTATACAAATATCTATAATAGTTTCATTAATTACAATATGGACAAACATGATAATCAACAGGGACATGAATCAATTGCATCAAATTTCTTCTTCTCATAACCCACCTCCAAACTGTGATCCCTCAGACCTAAAAAATACAGGAGAAAAGCCTGACATATCTGAAGAACAGAGCCACTGCTTCTCTTTTAGTCATTCTGCGGACATACTGAAGTTTCAGAGTTCAACAGCCAAAGAAGGGCAAGTGCAGAGTTATGGGGAACTACCAGGAACTGCAAATAATTGTCTGGGCATCAAGAAGACCTCATGTGGCAGTGAACTAAGTCTTAGTCTGGAAACACCTGAGAAAGACAAACTAGTCAAAGGTTTTGTTGCAGAAAAAAATTCAGCATCTAAAAGCCATTTCAAAATGGATAGTAATGTAAAAGATGAAATTCACAAATCAGAGAATAAAAATGTCCCACAGGGCGTTTATGAAAACAGCATCAAATATTTCAGTCAGGATATTTTTAATGATGAACATCATCAGAAAGGTGGGGAGTCCCAAAAACTGACTCCAGACCAACCCTTCTCTCCTCACCCCTCATCCAACGGCCTCAGTTTAACAGGTACCAAAACTTCCAAAGAAACTGGCCATTTGGAAGACGTATGGAGTTTCAGAATGGAAGGTAAGAACTGCTAGCTGAGAAGAACTAAGCTTCCATAATAAAAAAAGGCCTTGGTAAGCCTTGATAAAATACCACAGGGAAAAGAAACTGAAGGCACTTCAAATCAGAAGGTTAGACATAAAATAGCAGGTAACAGTAATGCAAATACCTCCAAAGAGAATGATCTTTCCTTGTCAGCTGGCAGTGCAAAGTAATAAACAGTGCAGTGGACAAAAAAACTCCAACAAAATCTACCGAACGAGTAGAAGATTGGACAATTCTTGATGCTCTTGCTTATAGCTTCTCAGAGAGAAGCAACAAATTGAACAAATTCCTGTAAATGTGCAACATCACCAGGAAGGTGGAGAAGAACTAACACAGGAAGATTCATGTTCCCAGCATCAGCTTCTGGTACCAGAGAATGGAAAGTTTTGATTTAGATCTCAGAAAGAAATATAAAAATCACCTGTGATACAGTAAAACAAAATATGAATCCGCATCCTCAGATTTTGGCCTATCAATTCAAACCACCATGACAGTGCAAGATACAAAAGCAAAGAAAACGAATCTGAGTTTTGAAAAGCATCATCAAACGCTACTTCAAAAGACAAAGTAATACCAGTCTTCAGCTGAATCCAAGTCCAAATAAGGAGTTATAAAGAAAATTTATTGAGAATAAAAGCAACAGTCATGTGATATTAGTCTGACCAAGTGTAAACTTTTACCCTGGGAGCCCTCTAAGATAGAAGACATTTTTAAAGAAAAAAAAATAGACAGTTAGTGTCTCCTAAAGCCATCTAACTAAAAAGCCAGAGTGCTATTTAAAAAACCGGATTAATTAAATCCTGGCAACCTGGGATTGCTCATAAACCTGGCTGATGGAGTAGATGTTGAAAAAGAAGATACTGTTGTAACTGAAAGGATGAATAATGCTGAACAAAAATTTGCTGCTACTAAAATGAGTTAGGAGAACAAAAAAAGAAAGATTTTGAAAATAAGCGTCAAAATCCAGAAATACAAATAATAGCAATTATATTCTAACAAAAAGGGCTTCGGTAGTATTTTTACCAGATCATCACAGTTCTTTGCAAATATATTTAGTAAAACTAACAATTAAGCCTGTCAAAAAAAGTCTAAGTCTATATGTTTGGTCAAAAAAACCCAAAGGAAAATAGAAGTGACGTTAGGACTAGTACACTTGAATACTGCACAGAAGAATGAGAGGGAGTTAAAAGGAAAAGAATCTGAACAATGTAAGATACTACTAAATACAGAGAAGGTACAGAAAAAAAGCAAAACCAGGCAAATACTCTATGATAAACAGATTACCAAACGCATTATTACATTTCAACAATTTTATTTCAATTAAAACAATATATTAAGCAGCCCCTAGAGTATCTCTGTGATGGAAGCAAACTGCTGCAGCAGCACCTGCAATTTGAAAAGATTCATCATGAAATCACAGCTTACTCAACTAAAGATAATGCTATGTGGAGGGAACAGGTCATTGTGTCTGCACAAAAGGGGCACAAATTGGACACTGAGCAGGGAAAATACACAGAAAAAAGAAATGTTCTTCTAGAGCTGCCAGAGCTTTTGTCTGCTATAACAATTAAGTGTGCTGCCCAAACTGCAGCTAAAGTTACTAGAGTAGTGTTTCACTAACACAAATTAAGCAAGAACAAAATATCCTTTGTTTGCAGAAAGAAAATACAACAGATACAACACTGTCTCCCTCCGGTAATTTAAAATGAAGAGGTAGTGAGCCGAACTCATACCAGTTAATGACTGATTTACGGTATTTCCAGGCTCTGAAAATACAAGTTGAGTAAATATAATGGTAACAGTTTAAGAGCAAATTACTCGTCTTCAGTTTGGACTACTGGACTATTTGTGATGTGCATCTTTGGCCAGTACTGTCTTGCAGCATATAATTAAACAATTCGTAATTTTTTTTCCCTTTTTGGATAAGGACAGTGTGGGTTTTTTTGAAAGCAGTATTTTTTGGCTTCAGGCAATTTACTACAAGTCACTAAAACTGGGGCAGCCAGGTGCCTTCAGTCATACTTCTGCATGAACATGCCTGTGGTTTCTTTTATTTTGCAGTGAAACATGATATCTTGTGGGAATTTGTTAATCTTTAATTCTACATGGCATTTTTAACTGTTCACCCTCTAAAGCTTACCCCACTTGTATTTGGATATAAGAAAGAGATCTGCTAATCCTGACCAGGGAATCTGTAGACTAACTATCAAGACCAAAGATATTTTTTCCTGAACACTGATTTTTAACTACTTTACTACAACACCAGTTTTGCTTAAAGCTCTAGCCTTCAAATTGTAAGATCATTATTTGTATAGTGTTTCTTAAATCATAAACCTGTAGCACATTTACTCTAATGTGATACTCTAGTGTTTCGCTTTAAATTGAGGAAAATAAATTTAAAAAATTAAAATCTCTGTAGAGGTTAATATCTTACAGGAGTAAGTGGAATCCTCTAAAAATAACCATAATTTCCCTTCACAATTATGTGCAGGAGTAGGCAGAAGAAAGCTACTAGAAGAAACACCAGAGAAGGAACATGAAATGAGTGTAGCTGTACACAGTAGACACGACAGTGACCAAGATTCAAAAGCAACAGCCATTGCTTCAGTAAATTCTGAAATAAAAATGGACTATTCAGTAGCTGACTCTGAAGTTGATGTCAAAAAATCTTTCTCTGATGCCATCCAGAACTATGTTCCAAATAATGGTAAGTGCTAAGTTTCTTAATTTTACGGAAAATCAACTTGCAATCTCAAAAAAAACCCCAAAACCAACAAAACCAGTTGGAATTATATGAAGCTGACAATAGTAATGTAAAACCTGTTGTTTTATTCCTTTCGATCAAACCAGAAGGAGGCTGGATATATCAGATACTTCTGTGCTTGAATGCTCTTGAGATCAGAGAAACAATAAAATCTGCATTGTCAGCAATGATGATTATCATCAAAATGGTAAGAATTCTTTTTGTGATATAACATTAACATTAGTGCAAATTTAACCCAGCTACAAGTTATGTTCTGCAATGGAGCTCCTAAAAAAAAAATCCTTTTAAATAAACCCTCTGCAGTTCCCTTGCCTCCAAGGTAATCTGGTGCCAAACGAGACAGAGAGCACAAGAAAATGTCAGGGCAGCTGCTCATCATCTACCTCTTTGCAGTGCACAATCTGATGAATTTAGGGTTTGAGGATTTGGGTTTTTGTTTTGTGGGGTTTTTTAAGAGCCAGGAAACACCTGTGTGGTGTTTTTAAATTTTTGTTTGGTTTTGTTTCTTTGTGGTTTTCTGGATGAAACTAATAGCTCCCTCTAGTTCTCAGAATAGTACTCGTTAAATTTGCTTGGACTTAAAAAGCTTCGGTTATGATGAGTAAAATAACGAGAATACTTCCATTGTTTTTAAAGCGTATTTTCAAAGCTTTGATTTACAAATCTTCCCCTAGTTCATAACTGCATTAAAAATACTTTTTAAAGCAATACATAAAATAGAAAGTGGGGTAATTATTGCTATGGGGGTGTCTTAAACATCAAAACGTAGTGCAGAGTGAAGGTGAACCTTAGGGGCACAACTGCACAAGAAACAACGCTGCCAGAGCAACGCAAGAAAAGGTAGATGTTGCTGCACTGTCTCCTCTAAATAAAACAGTAGTAGCAGGCAAAGTGCTATTTGGTAAACTTCACTTCGGTGCTTTGGTTGAACTTTGCTTAAACTGGGTAATTGAAGTCTACGAACCACATAAATTTGTTCCTAATTTCCAGTCTACGTATATAGAATATGGTTAAATTGTAGTCTAAGATGATGACAACTGAAGGGCTTTGTCCCTCGTGTCCCAGAGTGGATTGCAGCTCACTGCTACGGCCAAACTCGTTCTTGTGCTGTTTGATACAGCTAAAAAAGCTAAAAAAAAGGCACTTCCACCTTCTACCTATCCCGGTCCCTTAGGTGCTTTGCAGGCAAGTCACTCACCTTGCACTGTGAAAGATGTTAGCACAAGTT